>BQNB010034364.1:0-51663 GCA_026074375.1 Tanacetum coccineum
TCATAGTATCTTTGGATTCATTCAAAGGACTATAAGTCGTGTAAGGCTCATTGAGATCCTGTTTATAAGGACCTACATATGGCGTGTCGAGTATGAATCAGCTTCAGTAGTGGTAGAAATCGACTTGAGTTGATCTCTCAGGTTTGTTTCAGTTGAGCTTGGTAGGCTTCCAAATCCTCTTTCCTGTAGTACCTTGCTCATTTGCCCGATTTGTATCTCTAATGTTTTAATCGATGCTCCTTGGTTCTTTATGGCAGCATCTATCGTAGCTCGGATTTCTTTGATCAAATTTGAATTTTCTTCGTGTATCTTTGTTGATTCACTCGTGAATTTGCTCAGGGTATCTTCCATAGATTGCCTTCGCTCTTGGTACGAAGGATTGGTGTTGTTCCTTTGATAGTTTGCTCTATATCCTCCTCCTTGAAAAGGTCCACCAAATTGCACGTAGTAAGCTTCTTCTAGGGTTTCCCTTCTTTTTTTTGGGCAATCTTTGGTGTAATGGGGTCCTTTGCATTGTTCACATCCGACTTGAGCAGCATAAACTTTTTTATTCACCTTTTTGATCTCCCTTCCTAGATTGTTCAGTTGTGCTTGTATAGCAGCCAATCCATCAGAAGTCTCAGTACTTCTTTCTCTAGATGTTCCATTATGCCTTTTTTGAGAGTATTAAGCTATTTTTTGGATGGCCTTTTTAGCATCTTCAACAGTCTTAGTTGGAATGGCACCTCTTGAGTCAAGAATTTGTCGTGTCGAAATATCCAGCCCATTGTAGAACAAAATCACTTCCTGCATCTCAGTCAAATAGTGTTGAGGACACTTCATCAAGAGTTCTTTAAAGCACTCTCATGCTTGAAAAAGAGTTTCATCTGACTCTTGCTGAAAGTTGTTTATTTCCTCCATTTTCTTCGTAGTTCGACCAGGTGGACAATATTTGTTTAAAAACTTAGTTTTAAGATCTTCCCAAGTTTTGATCGAACCAGTTGGTTTGTTTCTTAGCCAACGACTTGCGGCTCTAGTTAAGGATATAGGGAAGACTCGGAGCATTAGTTGATCCATAGTGATGTTAGGAACATGCAATAAGTCAACTATTTCGAGAACTTTCTCAATGTGTTCATTTGCATCCTCATTATTCGAACCGCTAAATGTGTTTTCTCGAAGCTCCTTAAGAAATTGTCCTTTGAGTTCAAATTGATCTTTGTTATCAATTTTAGGCCTAGCAACTCCCGATCTATAGTCCGTTCGGGTCTTGCTCATGTATTGCTCCATTGTTTATGCCATTGCTTCTGCTTCTTCTTCTTCCGAGTATTATTGGTCAAAAAGTAGATTGAAATAAGGAGATCTCAATTCGTCAAGACTTAGAGTCTTGAAGTGTCTCCTTTATGATCAAAATTCTCGTTCAGGTTCTTTGTAAGGTGTAAAAAGTTCGTTCGTAGAACTCCTTGTCATGCACTACCTGAAACAAGGGATAAACAATCAGTAGGATTTGTCTCGAAGAAAGGTAAAAATTTGGCACGAAAATCAAATATTTCAGCTTCTGTTCCAGATGATCGATACACCATATCCAATGGAAGTGGATACGCCATATTAATCTGTTAGGATGAATACGCTGTATTGGACAGAAAATTGGATACGCTGTATCCGATGGAAGTGGATACGCCGTATTCAACTGTCAACCAAAACAGTGTATTTAAGATAAACAATTAAATGCGCAAACAATTAAACACACAAATATATACAAGCAAACAATTATATACAAATACACAGAATATACAAGAATTTACACTAATCTAAATTATACTAATCCTACGGGTTACATCTAATCTAATGTTAAAAACCAAAATATCAAAATAAAAATCAAGATTAATTTTCACTCCCCGGCAGCGGCGCCAAAAACTTGATGTGTTGTCGTTGTATGATATATTTAAGATGATTCAAGTTTTAAATTTATATTTTGTGGACTAAACCAAAAACAACACTTTAACGGGCAGTGTACCCGATCGGTAGTAGTTTCGTGGTAAGTAGGATGTCGAACACTTGAAGCAAGGTTAAATCTATAAATTTAATTAATATCTTGGTTATCTAATCTATGTTAATTCTATTCTATTTTAAACATATGTTAAACCTATGTCAGTCTAAATCCTAATTCTAACGGGAAAATAGGGGGTTTTTAGCCTAAGAGACTGGCACGGTTTGGTTGGTGTCTATAATCAATTCAAGGCACTTTTACCCATGCAAGCTAATTAACAAAAAATAAAAGAGCGGTCAAACCTTATATAAGAAAACTTTATTAACCATTATTAATCTGATTAGAACGTTGGTCTGTTTATTTAGTGCAATGATTTCTTCTCTCGAGGTGGCATATCATTATTAAGACTTAGGCGTTACATCATCCTAAGACCTAGACACATTAATTCTGTCATAATTAAAGCATCCGCATAAAGCATCCTTATTTGCTGATTATAATCTATCTTAGGGATTAAAGCAATGGTGATCTTGTTAAACTCTAGCTCATAGAGACTTTACCCACTTACCGCTTAATGGCAATTTATACACTACTAGTCCACTTGTCCAACTATCCAATGAAATCAGAACGTTACTTGTTGAATTATCTAGGTCACCTGCTAGTCAACACGATCAATAAACCATTGGCAATATCCAATTAACTAGTTAAGCCTGAAGCGTATCCTAGACACAGACTTAGAAAGACAATATTTGTGTAACTATTTGTGTATCTATAAGTCTAGATGTATAAAATCACTATATGGAGGGCCTGATCTCCGGGACTCTAGATTACTTGGTCCGCTTCCTAGATTCCAGTTTTATAATAGGTCGGAATACAAAAGGTTGTAAACAAAGTTATAATGATTTAAACATAAACAAGCATTCATCGATAAATCAGAAAATCGCGTAAACAAATACACAAACAGTCAGATTTCATAATATGGGCTAGTACCGAAGGTATTTAGCATCAAAATATCATATAAAATACAAAAGCTATTAATTAGCCAACGGTTTAAACTAATGGGTTAATGAATGATACCAAAAACTAAACGATTACTAATGTATATGGAAGTACACGATGTCTCCTACAGACTTGATAACGTTGCTTGACTAGTTTCCGCTCTTTTTCTCTTTTGAAAATTGACTTTTATAGTTTTTTTTTTGGTATGTGAATTTGATTTTAGTCACACTAAAAAACTCCGTTTTGAGTTTTCTATTTATAAGGTCTGGAAGTCGGTTGGATACGGCGTATCCAATGTGTTGGATACGGCGTATTAGGGATTTCTTGGAAGTAGGGACACGCTTCTGATATCTTACAGAATATTTAAATACTATATCTTGAATATGACGTATTGAGTCTCTCTGGATACGACATATTGATCTTTATCCTTCTGTGGTCTTTGGTGAGTGCAGGCACGGATACGCCGTATCTTCTTTGATGGATACGGCGTATTGGTCTTCAGAATAGTAATCTTCAAAATATCTTCATTTAAGCTCCAGATGCGCCTTTTGCTATCTTTCACCAATTACTCTATAATTAATGCAATTCTCAAATATAAACGATTTAAGTAACATTTTTTGCAAGTAAACTATACAAAATGGTTAATAACATGGATAAATCATGCGATTTACAATAGACGTTATTGATGTCTTAGGTTTTGCGATCACTAAGGAGCAAGAAACATTCATTCAAATTTTTTAATATTTTGGTTATTAAACTAAGTTAATTCTTATTCTTATGGTGCAAAATTTATCGTAAAACCTATGTTTAATCCTAAAATCTAACGGTAACGGGTTGGGTCTCAGCCTGATGACTGGTCGCGGGTTTTGGTGGTGACTAAAATCAATTAAGTACACTATAACACATGCAAGCAAATTAACAGAGATTAAAAGAGTGGTCTAGCTAAATTAGAAAACTGTATTAAACCATTAGTAATTATCAGATGTTGGTTTGTTTAATTTGATAGTGCCAATGATTATTTATCTCGAGGCGCATTTCATTCTTTTGAATTAAGGTCGGCACTTATTTTCCTTAAACCTAGACACCATAGATTTCTAGCACAAATAAAAGATCTGCATTATAGCTTCGTATTTGTGATTGAATTATCTTGGGATTAAAAGCAATGTCGATTTGTTTAAAGCCTAGCTCATGGAGAATTTAACCTCTTATTACTTAGTGCCGCATTCCTTACATTGTAGTCCACAAAAACAAGTCTTTACCTAATTTATTGAGAATTGTACTCGTTGATCCCTGGGTTACCTGCCGATTCAACTAAGGCTCACATCTAAGGGCAAAGATAGGTAGTTATTTGTGATCCTATTGGTCTAGATGTATAAATCACTATATGGGGCTGACATCCGGCATCTAGAATTACGTTGGTAGTATTACTTAGATCCTGTTGAATGATAGGTCGCATCCAAAAGCACATAACAAGTATAAATTGATAATCTAAACAAGCAATCATACGATAAATTAGAAATTGAGAATAAACAAATCCAAACATTTCAGATTTCATAATAAGGGTAATAACCGAAGGTATTTAGCCTTTCAAAGTTCATAATCATTACAAGATTTATAATTTAGCCAAGGTATCCTAACCGAGTTAGCGATATGATTACCAAAAAGCTAAACGATTACAAGAGTATAGGAGATTACAAGTTGTTTCCTATTGAATTAATCACGTTGCAAAACCTCTTTTGCTCTTCTTTTCCTCTGAAAATTGACTTTTATGGTTTATGTATCGAAAATATGATTTAGCACGTTAAAACTCGTTTTTGAGTTTTCTATTTATAAGGTCTGGAAAAAGATCAATACGGCATATCGAGAGTCTTCGATACGGCTTATTGAGGGTTTCTTGGAGTGGGACCTCGTTCGTATCTTCCAGATATATTTATTTCCATATGGCTTAAATACGACGGGCTTGGTCATTCCTGGATACGGTCGTTATTGGATCTTGTTCCTTCGTGGGTCTTTTGTGTATATGAGGCACAATTACGGTGTTTACTTCCTTGATGGATACGGCGTATATTGTTTGTCAGAAAAATAATCTTAATATCTTCGTTTAGCTCCAAAATGCGATGCATTTATGTTACTTTCACCAAAGTACTCCATAATTACTAAAATTCTCAAATACAAATGATTAAGTAACATTCTATGCAAATATTAATAACTAAAATGGGTTAATTACATGTGATAAAATGATGCTATAAAAGTGATGTTATTTGATGTCATCACCAAGGATCTAGCATAAACCGGATGGCTCTTCCATATGCGTCTTTATATATCTGGACCAATATGATCACAAATATTTCACCAATTACTCCATATTTACTGCAATTCTCAAATATAAACGATTAAGTAACAATTCTTTGCAATAACTATACAAAATGCGTTAATATCGTGGGATAAATGATGCTATAAAATAGATGTTATTTGATGTCATCGTGGCCCTTTTAGAACTGTGTCAAGAGAGGGTGCTAGTTACTTCATCACCTTTACAGATGATTTCAGCCATTATGGGTATGTATACTTGATGAAACATAAACATGAGGTATTTGAAACGTTTAAGTTCTTTCAAAATGAAGTTGAAAATCAACTCGTTAAAAAGATAATGGCTATTCGATCCAATCATGGAGGAGAATACCTGAGTCAAGAGTTTTTTAATCACATGAAAAGTTTTATCCATTACCAGTTAATAATATGAGAATATTGTTAAGACAAGGTAAATATAAGCGGGTTTTGCATGCGGTTAGAAAAGGTAAATGAGGTTGAATATTGGATACCTCACCTGTGTTAATCACTTTATGGATCAGTGTCATTAGGTGTACACATATGGTAAAAGTTATGTTTATCCTTAGAATTGAGATGCAAGCGGGTTTTGCATGTATGGATAGCATTTTCTTGACAATAGTCTAACGCTATACTGTAAAAGGGTAGTTATAACGACTATTTTCAGAAATGTTTAGAAGTACATGACAGACACTTGTAGTCAAAATAGCTATTGTTCCTCCACTTGAGTGGGAGTAAGATACTTACTGGGCCCCTCGTTGGGTTGATCAGATATTTGCATGGCCGTGCCCAAAGTGTAGTTAAGATGATTCTTTTTACATTTGGTGATCTGAATCAATACAAATGCGAGAAACAGAATCGTTAAATTATGGAATGACTATTGATCCATATCCATATTTAACATGTATCTGAAACAAAGGGATATGACTAACTGAATCCATAGAAGGCTGAGTTGTTTTCCAAAAACTGCAAACTCAGGTATTTCTGGGAGCATTGATGATGTTGCTAGACTATTTGTCAATGTTAGTATAGTATATTATATGAATGAGACATTCGCAAGTGGGAGCTGTTGGTTTGTGCTCATGTCATACGGATATTTATACGGCTAGGAATACGTGAGCCTACAGGGTCATACACGTTATACATTTAGGTATCATTCTATTAATGTTAATAATAATATAATTGTATATTTATTATTTATATTAATATATGATTTGACGAATGAACACTAACGGTCTTTAATTAGTTTGTTAGATGTAACTAACTAATAAGACTTTTTAATTAATGGGTAATTAAATGTAATTAACCATAAATAATTAGAAAAGTAGTCAACCCCAAGGGGTGTTTGCTTTAGTTCGACCGGCCATAGGACCCAAGGGGGTTGGATTGGGCTTTTAAGCTATCTTTTCCTACAAGAAATGTATTTTAGGTAAACCCTAAATCCATCCCTATATAAGGAGGATCCTAGAGCTCATTATTCTCATCCCTTGTCCCTCTCTTCTCTGGTTCGATCGCAGAAACAAACCCAAAGGGTTTTTCTGGTTTAGTTTTCTTGGTGTTCACATATTCGTTGGTCAAGAACTAGCATTCGGGTGATACTGCTTGACGTGTAGTGTATGAACCGCGTGGAGGTTACTTACTTTAGTAACTTGGAGTAGTTTTCGGTAAGCACGTTTATTACACACGTGCGTGTACTCAAAGAAGCTTACGTTCGTCACTAGCTTGATTGCTATCGGTATGTCTCTTTATTTATCTTTTTCTGTGTTATTTATTTATGCTATATGAATTATATCCGCTGCGTAGCTCGTAGAATATTCTTGTAATATTAGGGTTAATGATTAACCAAATCCAACAGGCAGAAACAGGGGCTTAAATTTGTAGTCCTATTAATCCAGAGTCGAATAGATAAGCTATATGTAGTACCTATCCCAGACTCTAGTCTAAAACCTAAATAACGATTAGTTCCATCGCTTTATTTGTAATCCTAGATCCAATTAAATGATAGATGAAAACATAATCAAGCGATAAACGGGTATGAAGTGATAAACATAATCAACATGCAATGAAAAAGTAAACAATCAAAATAAACAAACCAAAAATTAAATTATCATAGACATGGTTAATACCTATAGGTATTAGCCCATAGTCATTGTAACAATATACAGTATGATAGACGAACAATTAAAGTAAATAAAACGTTACATTAACCGAACGCTTATAGCAGAGTATACAGATTACAAGAGTTTTTCTATTGACTTGAGGCAGTTGCTGGACCTTCTTGGCTTCTAAAATTGTCTGTACATCGTACTTGGTGGTTAAAAGTTTATCTTGTACACTGAAAACCGATTGTTAGGTTTTCTATTTATAAGTCTGGAAATCAGGTCGATAGGCCGTATTGGAGGGGTCCGATACGGCATATTGGGATTGCTTGGCGTGGGCTCCACGATTATAATATTCAAAAATATTCATAAACCGCCACTGAATACGACGTATAGGTTGTTCTGGATACGGCCTATTGATAGTGAATCGTGCTTGTTCAGAATGTTGACCAAAGTATCTTATATGAAGTATTTGTTGATGTGGATACGTCATATTCTTCAAAGTCAGACAATGGTCTTGAGTTTGTCTAAGTCTAAATAGCGTATCCATCTAGAATGCTACATCATATTCTTCAGATTTAGTATACTTTCTCGAACTTCTTTGTTTATGCTCCAAAATACGTTCTTTTCACCATCTTTTGCAAATTGCTCGATATTATCTGAGATTCACACAAATAAGCGATTAAGTATCAAATCTTACATAAAATAATATAAAACGAGCAATATAAATGGGATAAATGATGCTAATAATGTGACATTATTTGATGTTATTAAATATCCCCCACTTGAATCCTACTTGTCCTCAAGTAGACTTTAGAATTAACTAATAAAAATATATCCCAAACGAAAGTCTATGATTTTTCCTTTAAGCGTTTTTATTTAATTACTAGCGCACAACCAAACATCTCAGAAAATAGAAAACGAAATCACTCAAATCACTCAACTAATCTATGTGGTAACATTTAGTAGTTCGCTTAATTGCTCAGTCGTGATGAGTATTCTATCATAAGCTTGGCAAGGATACACATCTCCACTACTAAAGCTAAGGAGTAACCAGTCTAGAAAGGTAAATTGGGTGAATATGACAAGGCTTAAGGGTTGATCATTCTTTTTAATCTCTATCGATACTGATATTCCAGAAAAGGCGACAAAACCAAATCTATGACCGCGACACTTGTGATTGCTCACTCCTTAACTCGAATAAGCTAAAGAATAGGATTAAGTAATCTTTACCAACAAAATTACACCAACAAGGGCGACAAAACCACAAATACACATTCAAATCCATGAATGAGACACATGTGATTGCTCACTCCTTCACTTGAGTAAACCAAAGGTTAAGATGAAAAACGATATAGGGTAGGGATTAGGCATGGGAAATACTTATAATTGGTGTAATATAAAATAAAAAACAAATAGATTAAGTCCAACCAATAAACAAAAATGTTGCTAGCTACTTTCCCGACCATAACCTTGAAAAAGACACAAATCACTAACTAACTCACGCTTTAACACGGAAACTCATGCTTTGTTTGGTAGATACGAATTAGACTCATAGATGTCTTAATCATCCATAAAACAACCTAGTTGGCATTCCTATAACGACCAACTCCCGATCATCCATAATATAATATAACAATAGTGGCAATATCTATCACTTGATATAAAAAATACATAGTTGGTTAATTTTTGTGACCAACTTAAAAAAAATATACACAATACTCTACATTGTTGGTTTATAGCACGTACCAACGAATAATCGATCATCTCAAAAATAATAAAATCAGTTAAGTTTAGACGAACTGATTATCTCACAATCCTCTCCTTTTTTTCTCTTACATTTTTTGTATTTTTCTGTTTTTCTCTCTTTTTTTGTACACATAACTAGAAAACTAATAAAGGTGTAAAATTTCATCACTTCACGATCATAATAAATGTGGATAATATTTCCATAATACTCATGACTCCGAAATAAAATAATAGTGAAAGTATTAAACAAAAAATAAATAAAAGAAACTACTTTCACATTCTCATTGCATTGTGCAATTTAAGTCCTAACCAAAGATAAGAAATGCGCACACGACCACAGGTTGTACATACTTTTACACAAAAGCGACTAGCAACCAACCAAAGACTTAATCTATAGGGTAGGCTAAGGTGTAAAGGTGTAACAAAACAAATTTTAATGGTGGAAGAAATGAAAGGAATGGCTCAGAAGGTTTTTCAAGGGGTATCTTACTCTAAAGATAAGAGTAAACAAGGGGTTTTATACGGGGGTTAACTAACTAGTATAGTTAGTTAATAACACATAATGTTTGTACACGGAATATGCTTTTTGATTTAATCCTAGAAATTTACCAATCTGGACAAGTTACTCTAATTATAAAAATAATACTCATTATGGTGGTCTCGAATAGTATACCAAGCCAAGTTCTAAAGTTCACTACAGTCACCGACACACTCATATATTTATGGAATTTTGGATAAAATAGAGGAAACAGAATAGGCTTAATCCTTATAATATGGAAATAAGGGTTATGTGTGCGGGTTATGCAACTAATAATCTTAGAAAAACATCCTAATTTTTTTAAAATTTTGAGCATAAATTAGGCATATTCTTGTAAAAATAAGGACAAGTAGCGTTCTAATTCTCCTCCCCCCATTTGAGATATTGATGACATCAAATATAGTCACTATTGTAGCATCATTTATCCCATGTAATTAACTCGTTTTATATAATTATTGCGAAGAATTGTTACTTAATCGTTTGTATTTGAGAATTGCAGTAATTAAGGAGTACTTGGTGAAAGTTAACTAAAAGGCACGTATTCTGAAGCTTAAACGAAGATATTTGAATATTACTGTTATGACAACCAATATGCCAATCCATCAAGGAAGATACGGCATATATGTGCCTGTAGTTCACTAAAGACCACGAAGGAAACATGGTCAATACGCCATATCCAGGAAAGACCAATACGCCGTATTCAAGCTATATGGAAATAAAATATTCTAGAAGATATCAAACATGATTCCTACTCCAAGAAATCCCCAATACGCCGTATCGAAGACTTTTGATATGGCCGTACGAACCTTTTTTCCAGACCTTATAAATAGAAAACTCAATAACGAGTTTTGAGTGTGCTAAATCATATTTTCGATACCTAAACCATAAAAGTCGATTTTCAGAGGAGAAGAAGAGCAGAAGAGGTCTTGCAACATGATCAATTCCATACGAAACAACTGAATCCCTCCTATACTCGTAACGTTCAGTTTTTTAGTATCAGTGAGTAACTCGGTTAGTTTACCTGGCTATTATTACTCTTGTATTGATTAGGACTTTAAAGGCTAATACCTTCGGGTATTAGCCATTATTAAGAAGAGCGAATGATTTGGTTTGTTTATCTTGATTACTTAAATTATCGTTGATTTCTTGTTTATGGTTTATTAAATTTATACTTGTTTTAAATGCTTTTTGTATCGACCTATCATTCAACTGGATCTAGTGATACGAACCAAGTAATCTAGATGTCGGGATAGCTCTCCATATAGTGATTAATACATCTAGACCAATAGGATCATAAATAAGGACCTATCTTTGCCCTTAGATTAGGTGAGCTTAGTTGGACCGGCAGGTAACCCAGGGATCAACGAGTACAGTCCTTAGTTAATTGTAAAGACCTTGGTTAGGACTCCTAGTGTATGAATTGCCTTTAACAGATACTAGGGTAAAGTCTCTATGAGCTTAGGGTTTTAACAAGAACACACTTTGCTTTACATCCATAAGATAGAGCTTATAATCAGCAAATATGGATGCGTTATGCGATCGTTTAATTGTGACAGAATTTCTACGTGTCTAGATTTAAGGAAGAAAATACTGCCTACATCTTAAAGTATGATATGCCGACTCGAGATAATAATCATTGCACAAATAAACAACCTACATTCTATTAGATTAAAAGTGGTTAATACGTTTTTCGTATTATTTGGACTAGACCGCTCTTTTATCTTTTGTTAATTTGCTTGCGTGTGTTTTAGTGTCTTAAGTTGATTTTAGTCACCACAAAACCCGTGCCAGTCTCTCAGGCTGAAAACCCCGCCCCCCCCCTTACCGTAGATTTAGGATTAACATAGGTTTAGCATAGGTTTAACATAGAATAGAATTAACTTAGTTTAGATAACCAAAATATTAATAAATTGAAAAGATTGTTTCTCGCTCTTAGTGATCGACACCCTACTTACCACGAAACTACCACCGATCGGGTACACTGCCCGTTAAAGTGTTATTTTTGGTTAAGTCGGCAAAATATAAATTTAAAACTTGAATCATAAAATTAACACCACACAACGACACATCAAGTTTTTGGCGCCGTTGCCGGGGAGTGAAAATTTAATCTTGATTTTTATTTGATATTTTGGTTTTTAACATTAGATTAGATCTAACCCTTAAGATTAGTGTAGTTTAGAATAAGTTTATATTCCTGTCTGTTTGCTAATTGCGTTTATGTAATATGGCGTATTTAGTTTACTGAATACGACGTATAAGTTATTTGACAGTTTTCTTTCCTAGTAAGTTTATTACAGGATGGACGACCCGAACATTACTATGGAAGAATACATCAGGCTCGAGGAAGAAAAAGCTCGAAAACGTGGGAAAGTGTTTAACTGGAAAACGCTAAATATGGTAATATCCAGGTATAGATGAAAACGTTCACGACCTTAGATCTTGAAGAACCGAATTCCCATCTATATCTTCAATGATATTTTGACATCCGTATGAAACACTCTTCTGTGAACCCCACGTAAGTTTCTCTTAACAACCATAAAATTAACTTTAGAATATCGTTTGACGAATCCGACGATGAAGATTACACGGTAGTTTTTGACAAAAACTCGTTTTCTTATAAAATAATTTCTGCCAATGATTTGAAAACGGTTTTGGAAAATGATAATGATAAAGTCAATATGCCTTCATTTCCATCACCCGAGCCTCATCAGTGGTAATTGATAATTAGACTTCTAAAGATTTGAGAATGAATTTCCAGCCATTGTTTACAATGATGCTCTAACGTCTAAATCAAATTTCTCAACTGAACCAACTTTATGCCCTCAACATATCAATGAATTTGATTTGAAAGATAAAACAACATTGTCCGAATATGATGAAGTGGAACAAAACATTTTGTACTTTAAATGATCTATTGCATTACATCATAATTTATCCAGATGATCTAAAATCGGATAAAAACGATGATGATAATGAAATTGATATGATACAATCTTTGGGGGTAATGAAAATACACAAGGGTCAAATAATCTTCTAGAGGGAAGTCACGATAAAATAAATAAAGTTTTCATTATGAAAAGACGATGAAGATTACACGGTAGTTTTTGACAAAAAATCATTTTCTTATAAAATAATTTCTGCCAATGATTTGAAAACGGATTTGAAAAATGATAATGAAAAAGTCAATATGCCCTTGTTTCCATCACCCGAGCCTTCAGTCAGTTGTATTGATGATTTAGACTTCTTTAAAGATTTTGAGAATGAATTTCAAGCCATTGTTTACAATGATGCTCTAACGTCTAAATCAAATTTCTCAACTGAACCCACTTTATGCCCTTAACATATCGTTGAATTTGATTTGAAAGATAAAACATCATTGTTCGAATATGATGAAGTGGAACAAAACATTTTGTACTTTAATGATCTATTCTATTTCAACATAATTTATCCCGATGATCTAAAATCGGATAAAGACAATGATGATAATGAAATCGATATGATACATTATTCGAAGAGTAATGAAAATACACAAGGGTCAAATAATCTTCTAGAGGGAAGTCACGATAAAATCAATAAAGTTTTCATTATGAAAAGTTTTGTCATGGAATTATATGTAAATATCGTGGCTAGGAATTATCTTGTCAACGGGATGTTATTCAATCTTATTAAGAATTTGTATGTGCCGTTTGGCATCCCATTCGACCCTCAACGGTATTATAAGGATGGTGATTGTACCAGAATGTTGCGGAGGCCAAGGCACGTTTTATTTACTTTGTTAAGTCCAGGGAAAATTGGACTCTAAGAACGGATACGGCATATTAGGTTAACACCTATACGACGTATCCACTGTTTTAACTTAAGTTGACCAAAGTCAACATAATTCGCCCAATACGGCGTATTGTACAAACACCAATATGACTTATCGAGTCTAGGTATAAAAGCCCAACTGATACGCCGGATTGAGCTCTTTACTCAAACCTTTTCACTCTCACATAAATTTTTACCACGAGAAAATTTATTGGAGATCTTTGTTTTTGATTAATCACTCTCATCTCAGTTACAATCGCTCGGTAATGTATTCTTCCCCTTTCCAATTTGATTTTTTTATAAAAATTGAAATTAGGGTTAAGAATTTGATTAGGGATTAGAAAGTTTTGTTAGTATTACTTGTTTTGCTCCTCTTTTCCTCCTGCAATCAGTGATAAGATTTTAAGAATTATGAATGGGTCAAAATGGGTAGAAAGGGAAAACCCCTTTTCTTTTTAAACTATAGAGTAATACGGTGTATCCACAAACATGGATACGGCGTATTGACTCAATTTCACCCAAATTGAAAAAAACCTCAATACGACCTATTCAGTAAAACAAATATGACGTATTGATCTGATAAAGATCTTGCATTTTGATTCCCATACGCCGTATTGATCTATACGGCGTATTGACTACAGATCTTTATACGGTGTATCTATTTCTGAATACACCATATCCACTCTCAGAACAGAATGTTTAAAATTTATAATCTTTGTACTAATCTTGTTAATTTTGCAGATATGGAACCTCTACCACCTCGTGATCAGAGACACTTATGGCTTCATTATCAGGTGGAGGGATACACCGAGGAGATAGTGCACGATTTCGAGCAGAGGCTTTAGACGATATTTAGGAGGCAAGTTAACCGAGTGCATATACTAGATTTTGAGGGATTAACTCCTGATATGAGACAGGATTTGGCTGAGAGGTTGAGGATGATATATACTGGGGACGATGGGCAGGAGGTATTTGTGAGTCACGCTTGGAGGAGGTTGTTTGAGATCCGAATACCTTTAGTTCAGGAGTTTATACTCGAGCTCTTCAACACTTGCAGGATCGGTAGTGAGATGGGGTTAGATGTCGCTGATACTTTATGTTTTCAGTTAGGAGGAGCTAGACATAGTATGACTTAGAGACGATTTATTCTAGCTCTAGGTTTGCATACTGCCGAGGAAATGACAGATGACGGATTTGGGGAATACTGGTTAGGGAGTGAGAGAATGATCCACGATAAGGGGGATCTTAGTGATTATTGGGTTGAGATTTCTTCTGGCAAGGACTTTTTGAGAGGCGCTCCCTCTTATACATACATCAGAGACCCGATGCGGAGGCTGTGCCACAGGTTGATCTCATACAACATTTCTAAGAGGGGGTAGGCACCTGAAAAGGTGACTGCCACTGACCTATTCTACGATGTAGAATAGATGCGAGGGCAAGCTACTCCCGTATGTAATTAGCACAGTACGTGTTCAGGTATGCGAGGGGAGGAAGGCGTGCCATTTATCATGAGGACATTTTATGGGCCGTCTTGCTCCATAACTTTGGTCTGATCATGATGATGACTGACAGAATTATTCGTTTGTGACTCACCAAAGACTGGCAGGAAGTTGCACACCATAGTTCTGCGTAGTCATGGAACCAAGCACGTTATCCAAATCAAGAGCAGAATTAAGAGAGAGAGTATTTCAAACATGAAGAAAGCTGGAAGGAAAAATTCTAACTTAAAGACTTCGCTCTAAACAAAAGTGCTTCCCAAGAGACAACCCAGATTGTTATTTATTTTTATCGAGTCTGTCTTCCCAGACATCAATACGGCGTATCCGCTCCATACCATATGGCGTATCGAATGTCTGGACATTATCAATCCTTTATTCTTTTGCACTTTAAACATTTTTGTCAGTTCTGTCAATACGACGTATTCATGCACATGATACGGCGTATTCAACAGACTGACCAGTATTTAGATACTTTTTATAGGTTTCTCAATACGGCGTATTTCAGTTTATGGATACAGCGTATTGGCCTCCGGTACAGTTTATCTAGCTTATTTAAATTAATCGTAGATACCCGAGATAGGGTTTTGCATGTTTTTCCTATATTTTCCACAGGACCTCGCTGAAAAGAAATCGACGATGTTGGTGAAGTATCTATAATTTGGAAATCTAGAAGTGTTGGAGTCTTGAAACATCAAGACGGCTGTTCAACACACATCTTTGCTCACAAACTCAACTTGGAGAATCTACCAAGCAAAATATTAGGGGATTTTCTCTTTCTAATTCTTTTAATTCCTGTTTTTAATGTTTTATCTATACAACAAGGATGTTGTATAATTCAAGTGGGGGGATGGGAATTAGAATGTATACTTGTCCTATTTTTCACACTAAAATGCTTAAATTATGCTCAAATTTTAAAAAATTTCAAGCATACTTTTGTGAAATTACTTGATACATAACCCGCACACAATAACCATTATTAGATTTTGTAAGGATTTAACCTTATCCGTTTCCAAATGTTTACCTAAATTCTACAAAATATGAGTGTGTCGGTGATGTTGTAGACTTTAACTTGCTTTTGTAATCTATTCGAGACCTACAATAATGATACTACTATGATTTAGATAGTAACTTGTTTGAAAATACGATAAATTTCTAGATTACACCTTAAAACGCCTTATATGTTGTTTGATTAACTAAACTAACAACTGTTAGTAATCCCCGTTTAAACCCGTTGTTTACTCACATCTAAAAGTAAATAACCCCTAAAAACCAATAGACAATCCTTTAAGAATTACTCCAAATTTTATTTCAGTTCAATACACCTTTACACTTACCTACCCTGTTAATTAATCCTTTTATTAGTTTTTAGCTATTGCTAAAGTGGTCAATATTAATCCCGTTCCCTGTTCAATTTTCTATCGGTGGTACACTGGAACGAAATTGTACATTGCAAATAGGAATGATAAAGTAGTCAAAACTCCTGTATGTTAACTACCAACAGAATTTAATGTACGTCAAGAATCAGAATTATCAAAGAAATTATCCAGATTTTATATATCTGAAAGATGTGAATTACACTGATTTGTCTTAGTTAGTAATATAAAAAAAAACAAAAAAATTAAAATCGGCAACAAAAAAAGTGAAAATTTGAAGATAATCGTTCGCAAAACTTAGACCAAGGAATTATATAAGAGGATTTATTATCATTATACACCATCTATAATCCCCAAGATGATTATTGTTATAAATTTAGATATCTCCACTTGCTGTAAAAGTATTAAGATAGATTGATTGAAGTTGACTTGACACAGAACGCCAATTCAGGTTGTTGTTTTGATTATATCAAACGTTTATGTATAAAGTTGTGTCTTAAGCATGTAACAGTCAGAAAAAGGTCCGAGCAACTTATACTACCCTAATATTTGCTTTTTGTAAGTTTATTTAACAAAAAATTTAATTCCCTTTCCTAATGCGATTAACCAGGTTTTATACGCAATGAGATGATGATTGCATGCATGTCTATTCCGTCGGTACGGGCCAGTATACATGTCGCACGGCCTTGTTGGTTTAATTACATAGTGGCAAAGTCAAAGATCCCTCCCCCTATATCATATATTCAGCCTTACCCTTGGTTTAAAACCTCGAAATGAGGATGTGATTCGAGACACACATTGTATTCTCAGTCCTTACAGCGCATGTATGTGTGCGTCAATTTCCTTGTTGGTGTGTACTTATTGGTGAAGATTTAGAATTATCAACCCAAACATTATAAGAAAAACCCTATTTACCTTTATAAAACTTGTGTACTCCTTAGCTCAAGTGGTGTGAGATTTGTATCCTTGCCAACCTATGATAGAATTAACTCCGTCACGCCGAACAATTTAAGCGAATTTAGTTACTTGGTTACCACATTTATTAGTTGAATGAGTTGATTGTTTTTTCATCATCTTATATCGAGTGTTTGGTTTCGTACTTTAATAGACCAATAATTCTTAAAACAAACAAATCATAAGAATACATATTTTCATCAACTTCTAAAAGCACTAGGACAATAGATCAAGTGTGGGGGATATATTCTGATGACAGGCAAATAACTTCACTTTATAGCATCATTTTTATCCCATGTAATTAACCCCATTTAAAGTATAATTATTGCATAAGAATTGTTACTTTAATCGTCTTGTATTTGAAGAATTGCAGTAATTATGGAGTACTTGTGAATAACTAAAATCACACATTTTGTGCTTAAACGAGATATTTGAAGATAACTTTTATGACATACACAATAACCCTAATCCATCAAGGAAATACGCTAGTGTCCACACATCACTAAAGAACACAAAGAAACAAGATCAATACGCCTGAAATCCAAAAACCAATACTCGTATTCAATCATAGGAAATTATAAATATTCTGGGAGATATCAAACGTGGTCCATACTCTAAGAAACCCCCAATACGCCATATCGAATAATTTTGATACGCCGTATCAACCTTTTTCTAGATCTTATAAATAGAAAACTAAAATACGAGTTTTGAGTGTGCTAAATCATATTTTCGATACCTAAACCATAAAAGTCAATTTTCAGAGGAGAAGAAGAGCAGAAAAGGTCTTGAAACATGATTAATTCCATAGGAAACAACTTGAAAATCTCCTATACCCTTGTAATCGTTCAGTTTTTTGTATATTCGTTTAACCAATTAGTTTTAACCTTATGCTAAATTGTTACTCCTGTTAATGATACACTAGTTGTGAAATATACCTCTTGAAGGTATTACCATATTATGAAGATCTGGAATGTTTTGTTTGTTTATCTTAATTCTTAATTATTATTGATTTTTCTTATGTTTTCAATTATACTTGTTACATGCGACCTATCAGTCAACTGATCTAGTGATAACGAACCAAGTAATCTAGATAGCCCAGGATAACTCCTCCATAGATGTTTTATACATCTGACCAATTGATCACAAATAATGACTACTTTGCCCTAGTTTGTAAAGCTTATTGACCGCAAGTGACCCAGGATCACGATACGTTCTAGTGTAATTTTAAAGAGACTTGGTTAATGGACTACTAGTTATGAATTTGCCTTTAAGCAGTAAGTGGGAGAAAGTCACTGATAGCTAGGATTTAACAAATCAACATTAGCTTTAATCCCTAAGATAGATATAATCAACAAATAAATGCTTATCGATCATTAAGTGTGACAGAAACTACGATTCATTTAAGGAAAATATCGCTTATAATCTTAAGAATGATAGCGCGCCGCGATATAATAAACATGAACAAATAAAACAACCTATGTTCTGATTAATTAATAAATGGATTTGATCACAATTTCTTAATATTTGGCTAACCACGTTCTAATTAGATTAATAATGGTTAATACAGTTTTCTTATATTTGGCTAGACTGCTCTTTTATCTTCTATTAATTTGCTTGCGAAGTGTCTTAAGTTTATTTTAGTCACCACAAAACCTGTGCAAGTCTCTCAGGCCGAAAACCCCTCTTATCCGTTAGATTTAGGATTAACATAGGTTTAGCATATGTTAACATAGAATAGAATTAACTCAGTTTAGATAACCAAAATATTAATAAATTAAAAAGATTGTTTCTCGCTCTTAGTGATTGACACCCTACTTACCATGAAACTACCACCGATCGAATATACTGCCCGTTAAAGTGTTGTTTTTGGTTAAGTCAGCAAAATATAAATTTAAAACTTGAAATCACAAAATTAACACCACACAACGACACATCAGATATACATCGCCCACATTGTTTATATATAACATGAAATACAGGATATATAAAGAATTAGAACGAAAAACTCCCCTGGGATTAACTTGGTATGATCCTCCATGTAGAGTTTATGAGCAACATTTTGTGTTGTTTTGCAAAAAGCGTCTGAATACCAACATGACTACAACACATAGAATACCAGAATATATACATACCACCACCTTCATCAATCATGTTCGGTACTTCTCTGTTTTAAGATAAGAAAAATCACAATAATTGTATCTTCTAATAAACGTTGGTTAGAATAAAATAATAAAAACGATAACTGTACAGGAGGGTTGATACGCCATATCCATGGTATTGGATACGCCGTATTGAATCCTGTAAGAAAAAAAACCAATACGGGTCAGAAGTCAAATACGTGTATTCAGACTCCTGAATATGCTGTATTGACAAGTCTGACAATAAAATTCAAAGTACTGGAAAATAAAAAGATAACATCCAGGTTATTCAATATGCCATATTCATGGGGTTGGTTAGAAGAATCTTTAAGTTAGACTCCCTTCATCTCCTTTACTTCATATGTGTCACTGACCATCCTTCATCTTTCTTGCAAAAAATCTCTTGATAGACGCGAGACACGTTTTCTTCAGTTTGTAGCTAAATATCATACTCATATTATAATTACTTCTAATTAAACCTAAACTAACACAAAGAGAGGGGTTTTCAGCCTGAGAGACTGGCATAAATTTTGGTTTAATCTAAACTAAATAAAACAATTTACACACACAAGTAGATAAATAAACGATAAAGAAGCAGTCAAGCACTTATGTAATGAAGAACGATCAACCAAGTGGTAAATAAATATAAAATTAAGAATTAATTATGTGTGCAATGATGCATTACCTTCAAATCGTTTGTTGAATAGTCATAATCAAAGCTAGTGGTACCGTTCTCCTATACTCGAGGTCTATATTACATTAATCCTGTCACCAATAACCTAAAACCGCATAAAGCCACCACCGTTGAATTATACTCTATCTAGGTGACAATAGTGAAACCTAGCTCCATCGAGGCTTTTACAACTTATGACCCAATGGTTAATACTATAAGCTGGTAGTACAACAGCCGATCCCTACAAAGCAAAACAAGGCATTAAATTTGGTAGTCTAATAACCCAGAGTCACATAGATAAGCTGTATGTAGTATCTATCCCAGACTCTAGTCTCTAGCCTAAATAACGATTAGTTAAAATGCTTTATTTGTAATCCTAGATCTAGTTGAATGATAAATGAAAACATAATCAAGCGATAAACGGGTATGAAGTGATAAACATAATCAACATGCAGCAAAAAAGTAAACAATCAATATAAACAAACCAAACATTAAATTATCGTAATAATGGATAATACCTATAGGTATTAGGCCATAGTCATTGTAAAAAGATACAGTATCATAGATGAACGATTAAAGTAAAGAAAACTTTACGCTAACCGAACGCTTCTAGCAGAGCATAGAGATTACAAGAGTTTTCTTATTGACTTAAGGCACTTTCGGGACCTTCTTGGCTTCTAAAATCGTCTGTACATCATACTTGGTGGTTAAAAGCTTACCTTGCACACTGAAAAACAAATTTTAGGTTTTCTATTTATAAGTCTGGAAATCAGGTCTATACGCTGTATTGGAGGGGTCCGATACGGTGTATTGGGGTTGCTTGGCGTGGGCTCCACGATTATAATATTCTAGAATATTTATAAACCACCATTGAATATGGCGTATAGGTTCTTCTGGATACAGCGTATTGATAGTGAATCGTGCTTGTTCAGAATGTTAACCAAAGTATCTTATACGGCGTATCTGTTAATGTAGATATAACGTATTCTTCAAAGTCAGGCAATGGTCTTGAGTTTGTCAAAGTCTTAGGAAATAGCATTTCCGTCTAGAATGATACATCATATACTTTAGATTTAGTAGACTTTCTCGAACTTCTTCGTTTATGCTCCAAAACACGTTCTTTTCACCATCTTTTGCGAATTGCTCGATTTTATCTGAGATCCACACAAATACGCGATTAAGTATCAAATATTACATAAAACAATATAAAACGAGCAATACAAATGGGATAAATGATGCTAATAATGTGACGTTATTTGATGTCATCAATATTAAAGTGGGATTTGGAATGTAATGGGGTGAAACGAGAAAAAAAACCTCATGTGCATAGCACATGAGTTGCTAACGAAGCAAAAATAACATCGTCTAGGCCTAGGGACCAAACATGCAGTCGATACTTTAAAATGGGGACGTCCAATGCATTTTAAAAGGATTGGGACCAAACCTGCAATTTAGACAAACTACAGGGACCAAGAATGCAATTTACTCTAAAAGTTTTAGCAATTTTTTTTGTTCAAACAATATTATGCAGTCTATGCTTACTTATGTTGGGATTTATATACTAATAAAAATTATAAACATATAATTATGCAGCAGCTTATGTACCAAATGTAGATCCATATGATGTGTATACATTAACTAATAACTATGTTGTTTCCTCTTGTAGCATAATCAGATGAACAAACAGAGCTAAGAACAGAAACCCATTTTCTTCTTAAAACCCACAAAACAATTAAATCACCAAATTAGGCGATCTCTACGAATCGTCCACACTACACGCCTTCATGTATTACCCGAGTGCTAGTTCCTTGATTTCACGGTCTAAACATGAATCCTAGTTTCTTGCTTAGTTAAAAACTGACTCTAAACACTAAAAGGGATTAATGTCGATCTGTTAATATGTGAGGAGAGGGGAGAAGTGTTTTCTTGATTTGTTTGTTAAGTTATGAGGATCATAATTTAATCAAATCTTTATATACCTTAACCAAACTTGGTCTCTATGTCAAACTCTTCAACCTCCCTTTTTCCATTAGTTTGGCCACCACCTTATCTTTATGGACTTTCCATATTGTTCAGGTTGAGTCCATTGAACTAAGTCTAACACTAATTAAACACAAACCTATATTTAATTAATACGTATAACGGATTAATTAACGACCGTTAAGCAATTTGTGATATATTAACTAATATAATTAATATAATTACTATAAATATATTAATTACATTATAATTGGTAATACCTCGGTGTATACATGTGTGACCCTATAGGCTCGCGTATCTCTAGCCGTATAATTATTTAATATGATGTGAGCACTTCCTTATAGCTCCCACTTGCGAATGTCATAATCAAAAATAATTATATTAGCAAAGGTTAACGTCTAGCAACACGCCAATGCTCCTAGAAATACCTAAGGGTTGTTTCGTAAACATCTCAGTTTAAATGGTTTATTGTAAATCATCCTTTTGTTTCATATACTTGTTAAACTATGGATATGGATTAAGGTCATTCCAAATGTTTAACTATTTTATTTCTCGATATAGATATTGAACAACATTATCAAATGTAATCAAGATTCATCTTGACTACCTTTTGGGCATGACCATACAAACATTTGATCAATTCACTGAGGGGCCCATTAGTATCTAACTCCGGTAACACATGGAGGAACAAATTCTATTTTAACTACACGTGTCATTCATGTTCTTCAGATCACTTTTGAAAATAGCCTTTATGACTACCTTATTCAGAACAATGTTTACCTATATAAAGGAATGATATTCCACACATGCAAGACCTACTTGCATCTAAAGTCTGAAAACGAGTAAAATACAATCACTTATGAGATTCACTATTGACGCAGATCCATAAAGTGAATACTCATAGGTTGGGGATAACCAATGAATAACATATGAGTTTGGCGGACACATCCTTTAATATTCAAAGGATATTACCAATCACTCACATTTGTCTTAATTCAACAATCTCTCGTATTATTGACCGATAATGGACAATTTTAGAACATTTAAATTATTCATGAATTAAACATGCTAACATAGGACACAATTAATATGAATTGAATATAATCATACCATGTATATTAATTCATCATGGAAAATATAACTCTTTACATCCCATTATCCATATACTAAAAAACAGATGAACATGAGACTACTAGCAGGACGAAGTCCAATGCTCCTCTCATACTCAATATGCTTAGTACACGACAGTGGCTTTGTGAAAGGGTCAGCTAAGTTGTCATCTGTGTGAACTTTGAGAAAGCGAATCTCACCTATTTTGATTACCTCTCGAATGTAGTAAACTTTCCTTTGATTGTGTTTGGCACCTCTATGAACTCCGGGTTCGTTAGCGATGATAATTGTGCCAGACATTCATAGTACATCTCCATAGGTTCTTTAGTGAATGACTCAAAGCCTATAAATGAACTTCCTAATCCAAACAACTTCCATTGCACATTCAGAAACATCTATGGATTCAGCTTCTATAGAAGACATTCCAGTAGTGCTCTGTTTAGCACTCTTACAGTCTACGACACCTTCATTCAGTAAGAAAATGCAACCTATTTTAGATTTTATATCATCTTTGTCAGTTTTGATTCAATGTCAGTATAGCAAATAACTTTGAGCTCCTTTTTCAAGATCACCACCATAAACAAGGAACATATCTTTAGTATTCCTTAGATACTTTAGGATTATGCGTGAATGCCACATCAGGTCTAGCGCACCTAACTGCATATATAATAGATCCTATAGCCGAGGCATAAGGAAATCTCTTCATGCGTCTCACCTCTTCAGGTGTAGAGGCACCTTGAGTCTTACTCAAGTTTGGTCTCTCTTGCATTAGGATACTTCCACGCTTGAAATTCTCCATGTTAAATCCCTTTAAGATTTTGTCAATGTATGTAGTTTGACTAAGACTAAGTAACCACTTTGATATATCCTAGTAGATCTTTATTCCAAGGATGTATTTTTTTGGGTTAAGGGTTACCCAAGTAAATAATATTAAAACTAAAAAAGATGAAGTACAAATCGAATGTAGCTGAAGTACTACTTTAACCTCAAGAAAAAGCTTGATAGACACCTAACAATTGTGCTTATGACATGCCATAAACACTAACAACTCTAGCAGCCTACTACATAAGGAAAACTAGAGATAAAAATTCCAACATGGCAAAAACTACACAAATCAAGTCTTGAAAGCATTTGGAGCTGTGTTTTTAGCCCTTATTATATTATTGTCTAGCAAATTAATAGTTTCATCAAAAACAACTTCAATTTCTTCATCACTCTCCATGTCATCCAGAGCATCATAAGGGTTAGAAGTGGGAATATTAGACGCGCTAGTAGGATACTGAAGATCATCCTTCATTGGAGAACCACGAGTGTAAGAGGATGAACTTATGTTAGCAGCTTTTATAGGCTTTTCCTTAGAAGATGAATGCACACCATTAGGACCATCATTTGCAGTTTGCGAATTTCCATACGCCTTTGGATCAAATCTAACCTTAGGTTTGATAGGATTCCAAGTAGTCTTAACAATAATAGCACATGTTTTACCACTTTTCCTTTTGTTATCCACCGTTGGAAGCCATTATTATTCATAACAACATTAGGAATAGTCGTTGCATTCATAGGGCATTGATCATTCACATGACCAAATATCTTACATTGTTCACAACGAGGTGGTCTCCATTCATATTCAACATGGTCTGTTTCCTTAGTAAAACCCATATCTTCAAGAAAAGGGATACCCATAGTAATACTATATTTTAAAGCCTCATCAGCTTTAACTTCAATCAAACAACAAGGAAAACTACTTCGACCCTAAGACTCAATACATATCAAACTAGTAAAAGAATCAAGCATAATCGGCTTACCAATTTGATATGCAATGAGACTAATGCCATCCTTCGAAAAAACTTATAGTGGGACATCATGAATCTTAACCCACACCAGAATACGAGTTAACTCTTCCTTCTAAGGACGTGTAGTCATCATCCATTTCTTTAAAATAATCGAGCTATTAAGAATCATCCATGGCCCACTCTCAAGAACATCCTATAGGCCTTTGATAGAATCAAACTTAAAGAAGAAAAAATCTTTAGAGTTTATCATCAACCTAGTTAGCCCATATTTAGCCCAATTGTTGCGCACATAGTACTCCACAACTGGGAAAACAATTCGTTTGCCAATAAAGTAATCGTATAGGGTATTTTCAAACCATTTACTAATAGTTTGGACAACATTCATTAGAATTGATAGCTGAAACCCCTCAAACACATTATCAGACTCCAAATAATAAAAATCTGCTTTACCAGTACTTGGTTTTGAAGAGGATGCTCTCGTTGCCCGAACATACAAAACTGTCTTCGCAAAAGAGACCGACTTAACAATTGGTGTATCTATTTTTGGACTAATACCCTCATTGATTGGCAAATCAGTAGACAAACACTTTTTATTCCAAGGATGTATGTCACCTCTGCTAAATATTTCATAGTAAAACACTTTCCAAGCCAGGATTTTACATCTTGTAGCAATGAAATGTTATTTCCTATGATCAATATGTCATCAACATATAAGATTAGGAATGAGACAATACTCCCACTAGCCTTTTGATATACACATGGCTCATTAAAGTTTTGAGTGAACGCAACTTTCTTTATTTCCTTATCAAACCTTTTATTCCAGCTCATAGATGCTTTCTTTAATCCATAAATAGATCGTTGTAGCTTGCATACTCTTATGGGATATTTAGGATCCATAAACCCCTCAAGTTGCACCATATAAACGTATTCATTTAGGTTACCGTTCAAGAAGGAAGGTTTAACTTCCATTTTCCAAATCTCATAGTCATAATACACTAATATGGCTATAGGAATCCTAATTGCTCTAATGTCTACAACAAGAGAGAATGTTTTCTTATAATCTACTCAATAGGTTTGAGTATAACCTTTTGCCACAAGATAATATTTAAAGGTGTGTACATTGCCATCCATATCAGTCTTCTTCTTGAAGAGCCATTTTCTCTTGACGGTCCTGACATTAGGATGAAGATCAACCAAGCTTCAAACTTGATTATCTTTCATGGATTGCATTTGCACATTCATAGCTTCAAGCTATTTTTCATATTCAGTATCTGATAATGCACCTTTATAGTTAGTAGGTTCATTATGATCCCCTAACTTATTTTACTCAGCATCGACATAGAAACCATATCGTTTAAGTGCTTGAGGCATCCTTGCGAATCTACGAATGGGAACTATATCACTATGTGGGTTGACATTTTCATGGTCAACCTCAATGTGATGTTCTTTAGTGTTTTTAGAAGGTTGTGTATCTTCATCTTGAATTTCTTCAAAGTCAACATTGCTCCTACTTGCTTCTTGTGAGATGAGATAGTTCTAAAAAAACTTAGCATACCTAGCAACAATAATTTTTTTCTCAGGTGGGTAGTAGATGTAGTAACCTATCATTTCCTTTGGAAAACCAACAAAGATACGCTTAACATATTTAGGTTTAAGTTTATTTAGCATGTCTCGTTTCACGAGTGTCTCACAACCCCAAACCTTTAAGTAAGACACATTAGGGACTTTCCCATGTCATAATTCGTATGGTGTCATTTCAACATTCTTGGTTGGAACCATATTATGTATGCGAGCAACAAACTCTAGAGCATAGCCCTAAAAGGACATAGGCAGAGTCGTTAGATTCACCATCGATCGAACCATGTCAAGCAAAGTTTGATCTCTCTTTTCAAACACCCTTTTATGTTGTGGTGAGTTTGGAGGTTTGAATTGTAAGACAATCTCACACTTCTTAATGTGATCAGATCGAAGAGCCTTTATGGTCTTCCTAAGTTGATTTTCTACTTCATTTTGAAAAGCTTTAAAAGTTTTAAGACTTCATGTTTATGTTTAATCAAGTAAACATAACCATAATGACTAAGATCATTAGTAAAGGTAATGAAATAGCTGTAACATTTCTCAATTTCAGGACATTTTACGACTCCTATTATTCATCACTATTTATTTTGGTCAGATACACTTTTAAGCCAAATCGCGTAGACTAGAAATAATCATTTAATGTAAACGGTCGTCAAATAAATTAAGGTTTACATCAACCAAGTAATAAATAATTATTAAGAAGATAATTATTAACTTTGCGTATTTTATTTTTATTGGTCACGTAAAAGGGTTACGTTTCGCAATAAAATACATTTGGACACACCCCGGAAATACCTAGACTTACCTAGACTCAAACCAATACCCACTTTTAATCCTTAAACACAAAATTTGTATAATTATTGTGTTAATAAACCACCAAGGCCGAATATGGGTAAGATAAACCCACATATAATTCATCCCTTGTGATTTAGCTAGCTAGAAAATCTCATATTGATCCCTAAGTACATGTACATCTCCTGGTTAATTAAAACTAGTACTTAGTGTCCCCTAACTAACATTTACACAATGGTTAATAACCATTTGACTATCCCTTTGCCCTTGATGCCGCGGCTAAGCATGAACCAACACACAAATCATAAGATTTCAAGTATCTAAGCATATCTTGTACAAATATTGAGCAATAAAGAGTAGTACTTAGTGGTTTAGCAAGAAACCATTTGAGATTAACTAGAAAACCTCTAAACCACCTCATAAGGCTCATTTTTAGTTAGACAAGAACCAAGGGAAGCTAACTAGCTTATTTGCTTATAAATACACACTCATATTGTCACTTAACACATTTCTAAAACTCTCAAACTCTTAAACTCTCTCAAGGATAAACCATACTCATTTACTCTCTCTTGCATTCGGGTCTCACATAACCGAACCCATACACAACCCACATTTCCTTTTAAGGACACAAGGTGCACTTAAGTTCGCATAGAAGGGTATGAAGAAGAATATACGAGCTAAGGATTGGGTATACAAGCTTTGAAGCTTAGGGTTATACACGGTTTGGGTGTAAACGAGTTGGGTTATCTACACGATGCTCATTAAAGACTCTAGGATCCATTGTAAGTCGCGACAAAGCTTTGCATGTCATTTTCCATTCGTTGTTTTCATACTCAAGTTATTTAGTCACGTACATTGGTGTTGGATAAGTTACGTGGGCATAAGCATGCATGGCTCGACTCATGCATGGTTTATGCACGCAATTTATACGTATGATTGATCTTGTATGTTGCTAATATATATACACGTATATGAAACATGACTAAACATCGAGTTAAGTCTTAGACATCTCATTAAAATGCATGAATGAGAACCAAGGTGATCATGGGTTCGTTTTTATTAAACACATAAATTCTATACGTAAACTTTTCAAGTAAACGTGACAACTTGGCTTGGGAATGCGAACATTAACTTATTAGATGAACGCATGTGATAAATCGCGGCTAATAAATGTTAACGAGTGCTTAACGAAAAGATTGAAAACCCTAGGATATAACTAATGAGCTAATGGACCAAAATTAGGTTCGTTTAAACCCAACTAGGCCCAACAGGCCCAACAGACCATGAAGGGGGGAGTTCACACCTTATTTATAAGCTTCACGAGCTTATTTAGAGGCCTAGTGTGCTTATTAATCACATATGGACCCTAAAATACCTTTAGAAACCAACCGGACCCTTAACGGGCTTGTTAGCCCATTAACGAGCCCAGAATGCAAGCCAATAAGCCACAATGAGCTTATACGGCTTATTGGTGGGCTTATACAAGTTTAATAATCTTATTGAACCTAGACAAGGCTAATGGGCCTTAATAAACTAAGACAAACCGTTTGGAACACTATTCAGGTTCCTATTAGGCCCAAGAAGCCCAATAACGAGCTTAATGGCTTATTGAATAAGCCGAAACAGAAAACAGACCCAAATGTGCTTAACAAGTCTAGAAAATAAGTTGAAATACTTAATAGAACCTTTTACAACTAAACGGGTTAAGGCTATTGGGCTAACAAGCCCAATAAGCTCGAATAAGCTCAAATAAGCTCACCCGAGCTTATTTTTTAGCCAAATAGATTCAATGACCTTAAATGGACTTAAAAAGGGCTTTTATGCTTTTGA
This sequence comes from Tanacetum coccineum, assembly GCA_026074375.1. NCBI lineage: Eukaryota > Viridiplantae > Streptophyta > Magnoliopsida > Asterales > Asteraceae > Tanacetum > Tanacetum coccineum. The sequence continues at coordinate 29,204 of BQNB010034364.1, forward strand.
AATCTTAATTGGACCTTTTAAATGCTTATTGGACCTTAACGGGCCTAATAAGGTCCAAATAAGCCTAAATAAGCTCATCCAAGCTTATTTATAAGCTGACCCAACTTATATGGCTTATTGGAACTTAATGAAACCCATTGTCACTTGTTAGATCTTAATTGGAGTTAAAATGCGATTTTTACAAGTTAAGGGACTAAAAGTGTAAATTTGCAAACTTAAGGGTTAAAACTGTCAAAATCTGTTTTTGAAGAGTCTAGGGACTGTTTTTGGTCATTCTGAAACTTTAGGGACTATTAGAAACATATAAGGACCTAAAGTGTAACTTTGTAAAGTTGAAGGACTAAATATGTACAAGTGAAAACTTAAGGGGTCTAAAGTGTAAATACTCTATTTTCATAAACTAGAGGGACTGTTTGGTAATTATAGAAAACCTAAGGGTATTTTATAAACAAAAGTGATTTCATAAACACTTAACATATCGGACGAATTATATTCGGATAATATACAAGTTAACCTACGATTTAATAAATACGAATATTTATTAATAACTTTTATACGTGTATTAGAACGTGTGAAATCGTATACCTTCCCAAGAGCCATCAAGTGAATACAAATACATTAAACATGTACACCACCACACAAGTGATAACAGTATATATAAACTAGCAATTTATTATAGTTTATACATTGAGTCTTTAGCCTAAATTGTAGACTAAGACTGGCCGTATTTACTTAGGTATTTGACGGTGTGATTCATACTTGGATATATACTATCATTTTTAGAGGACTATTTACTAAGGTGAGTTCATAGCCCCACGTTTTACATTCATTTAAATGATTTACATCTTTGGGGTGAGAACATGCTTTGTTTTACAAATTGGACGCAAGTGTACATTTTATACCATGATTACGTGTTTGCCTAAGTAGCGATAACCCACTGAGCCCTTTTATCATGAACTGTCAATTGCTAGATTGCGAGCGCGAATGTTATAAATAGATCTATTTGGGATTGACATCCCTGTTTGGGTGAGTAGCGCTCACTGTGCCGGTTTGCCGGACAACAAACGTATACCATGTCGGATTTGGGATGTTGCGGGTTAGAACATCATTCACGGGCAAATATTGGCAATTTATTGCATTCATACATGTCGAGCTTCAGTGTCATGAGCTTAGGAAAACGTAATTACTTTTTATGATGTTTGCATCTGTTGCTTAATCATACACTTGGAAATCTTGCGGTCCTACTATTGATTTACATAAACCTATGAATTCACCAACTTTATGTTGACATTTTAAGCATGTTTTCTCAGGTCAATAAGGCACGAGGTGCCAAGATACATTGGGGGTCACTCTTTGGAGAGAGTCAATACTAAAGATTTGGGGCGTATTACATTTTGGGACATTTGTTATAAACCGAAATCTTTACTTATGTTGTCGAACAATTTGAAGCCATGAGCTTATGTAATGAACAAGTATTTTGTTAAATCCAATGTATCTTTTTAAACGACACGTTTAGTGGTCGTTCTCATATCTTGTGCTATTGATCTATGAAGTAACGCCCTTGGATATTCAACATTCCGCTGCAACCCAGATTTGGGGGTGTTACAGATTGGTATCAGAGCCAAGGTTATAGAGAACTAGGTCAAAAGTTTTTGTCTGGACTATAACCATTTTCAAACGCTATTTTCACAAATGGGATTTACACGGGACATACATGCATTACTTGTTTGCATCTAGCGGCCCTTCCCACTTGGGACCTAATTTTCCTGTATCTTCCACACGGCTTGCCTCATTGTTGCGGTACACTAAGTCTCCTGGTTTAAAACTTACACTTCGGATTTTAGAGTTGTAATACCTTTCCATCTTTGCTTTGCTTTTTGCTTCTCGTATTGCTGCCTGTTCTCTTTGTTCCTCCAGTAGGTCAAGGTTGATTTCCAGAGCTTCCTTATTTTCGTCTAAGTTTACTTCCGCTGTCCTTAGTGTAGCCATGCCGACCTTCGCCGGGATGACAGCTTCCGTTCCGTATGTTAACGAGAACAGGGTGTCTCTGTTGTTGGATTTTATCATTGTGCGGTGTGCCCATAAGACATGAGGAAGTTCTTCCATCCAGTAGCGGATAGCCATATTTTGGACATGCTTTATTCAAGTCTTTGAAATCTATGCACATTCTCCAGCTGTTGTCATGTTTTTTCACCATTACTGGGTTTGACAGCCAACTGTGATAGTAGACTTCTTTTATGATACCGACATTTACTAGCTTTTCCACCTCTTCACATATTGCCTTGTTTCTCTCGGATGCTTTCCCCCTTTTCTTTTGTCTGACGGGAAAACATCCTTCACGGACGTTCAACCTATGTTCCGCTATGTGACGCGGAACCCCGGTCATATCTGCTGGTTTCTAGGCGAAGATATCCAGGTTTTGCCTTAGTAAACCGCACAGCTTCTTTCGGCCTTCTTCTGTTAAGGTAGAACCTATTGCTATAGTTTGTTCAGGATATTCTGGATGAATTGCTACTTAAATATTTTTCTATGCCCTGGTAACCACAGGCTGCTTTGCTGCGTTCTGGGCCTGAGATCATTGCGCACTCCATCGGTATGATCCTGCTACTCTCAGTGTGACCGTTACGCCTATTTCACGGGGAATTTCATAACATTCCGTGAGTGAGTTTGTGGGACGGAGCTTGCTTTGATTCTCCTTGTGCATGGCCTTCCTATTATTCAGTTTGTACGGAGAATGCGATCTATAACAACATGAAGTTCATCCATCGGGAAGTGATTGTTCCGAGCCTATTTTTTACAAGCTGCGACATTGCCCAGGGGCACATATTATTTCTCCACTAAACCCGACCAAGTATGTGGTTGCGGGAACCATTTGGTTTTTGATTTCCGGGCGGAGTTGGTTGAAACAGTGTTCATACAGAATTTCTGAAGAGGCACCCCCGTCCACGTACATGCGGTGGACAAGGTGTCCTCCTACCTCAGCTTCAATAACCATAGGCCCTTCCGTTCCATCTTCTTCCCCTAAGGGTGGGAACGAGATCATTGTCTCCGGAGAGAATGTTTGGGTGATCCTTTGTTTGGCTATCTTTCGTCCCGTCTGTACCATCAGGATTGCTAGTGGCTTGTCCTTTCCTGCGGCTTCTCCCTTCTTTGCCACCTTTGCTTGGTCTTTTCCATTGTTTTGCTTCAACTCTTTGATCAAATGCGACAGCTTTCCTGTCTTAAGCATTTCCTCGATTTGCCTTTTCAGGTGCATGCACTCATCTGTGGTATGCCCTACCTCTCCGTGGAATTCACAGAATTTGCTAGCATTCCTTTTTTCCACCGGTGTCGTCATTGGAGGAGGAGGTTTAAACTTTCCTTTGTCTAGAGCCAGGATCTCTTTTGGTGTTTTCGTGAGGAGGGCAAATCTGTCTTGCCTTTTTTCCGGCCTTTGTTGATTCTTAAAGCCTCCTTTTTTGAAATTTTGCCTGTGTCCGGCATCTTGCTGCTTCCATGGCGGAAATATCTTCTTCCGTTCCTGGTTGCCCGCTGCCACTTCTCCTCTAAGGAAGGCCGTAGTTATCTTCCACATTTCATCTACGGATTTTGGGATTTTGTCATGCAAACGCTTAATCAACTCAGGGTTCGTGATTCCATGCATGAATCCTGAGATTCTCATGACTTCTGGTGCCCCTTTGACATCCCTACTCTCCGTCTTGAACCTCCGCACAAAATCTTCCGTAGACTCCCATTCCCTCTGCTTTATGTGATGGATTTCGACGGGGTCTTTGATACACTTCTTTTGCTGGAGGTAATTTGCCAAGAATGTTTCTTTCAGGTCATCATAACTGGACTCCGGAGGAAGATCATCAAACCAAACCCTTGCATTTCCAGTGAGTGTGGAATTGAACATGTGACACCACGTTGGCATCGCCCACCGTTCTACCTTGGCAGCTGCCTAAAAAATCTTAAGATGATCTTCCGGATCTTCACTTCCGTCATATGTTTTGACATGACTAGGCATACGGATTCTATTTAGTAGATCGAAATAGCGGATGCGAGGCGTGAACGGATAGGTCTCCTCACATACCCATGGTTGGGATAAGTCCTTATCCTCCATACTTGACTTTTGCTTTTTAGATTTAGATTTCTAATGTTCTCCTGCACTGTCCTCGCTTTCTGACATCCTTCCTCCCTTACGTGAGTATGCTTTTTTGTCATGATGCCTCTTAGGGGCGGGCTCCGTTCCTCACGAGCAGGAATTCTGATAATAGCTTTCGGTGTTTCCGCGACTGCTGTGATGTGACTGACACCTTGAACTACCAGAGTATGCGGACATACCCTTTTCTTTATCACCCAACCTAAGAAATACACCCTTTTCCAACCTTCTAAACATAGTTTCTCTTTCCAGATCTTTCCTTCTAGGTGACCTAGATCGGTCATGCCTTGGTTCAGGGCTTCTGGACATACTGCGTGCATCTTTTGGTCCGAGTCTCTTCCTAACGTCTCCTCTTTTGCTTGGTGCCCCCGATTCAGAGTACTGCGAGGCTTCCTCAAAGTTGAGACGAGCTTTTACTGCCTTCAGCTTTTCTTGTTGCACTTTTTCTTGGTGCATCTTTTCAGCGAGGATTGGCACTAACTGATTGTAGTTCTTATCACAAAATTCCCTAAGAGCTGCATTGGACGCGGGCTCATTTGGGTTTTCTTGTGATTTCTCTTTTCCTCTTCCCATCGTGTTCCGCACGGCGGACGTGTTTGTGGTAGGAGAAGGACCAGAACGTATGCTCATGGTGAGTATTTTAGGGAACGTAGTTGTGTTCGTGTCCCACGGATGGCTCCAAAGGAAACTCCGCACCTACGTAGAAAGGCGTCTGACAACAAAAAGGAAGGCTGATGTTATCCATATCAAACCTGGTCACCAACAACAACCCTTCAAGAGGCAGAATGTCGCCAAGGTCTACAATATGAGGACAGGCGAAAAGAAGCCTTATAGGGGATCTTTGCCCAAGTGCACCAAGTGCCATTTTCACCATAATAGCCCGTACACCCAGAAGTGCCACAAGTGCAACAAGGTAGGGCACTTTGCCCGCTATTACATGAGTATTGGCAACACAAACGTTGCTAATACTCAGAAGGGTAATGGGGAAGCTCCCAAGGGGAATGGTTGTTTTGAGTGTGGAGCACCAGGGCATTTCAAGAGAGATTGTCCTAAGTTGAAGAATAAGGATGGAGGGAATAGGAATGCACAAGGATGGGTGTATGCAGTTGGGAATGCAGAGAAGAGAGGGAATGCATCAGGAAACCTAAATTCCAATGTTGTTACGGGTACGTTCCTCTTAAACAACCACTATGCATTTATCTTATTCGACACTGGTGCCGATAAAAGCTTTATATCGATTGCATTTAGTTCCCTGATTGACATCGTCCCAACTCCATTAGATAATAGTTATGATGTCGAATTAGCTGATGGGAAAAATAGTAGGACTATACTTCTATTATACGAGGCGTTGCACTTTAAAATTTCTTAGGTACCATCCGTTTCCAAATAGATCTAATGCCATAGAACTGGGAGTTTTCGACGTCATTATCGGTATGGGATGGTTAAGAAGATGTCACTCCGTGATTCGTGTGCGATGAGAAAACTTGTTCAATGTTCCCTATGGGAATGATACTTCGACTTTTTGTGGCAATGAATGTAGCAAACGGGGATGAGTAATCTCGGTTGACAGTTATCTGTCATGTTCAATAAGCTCAGAGTACATGGCGAAGGTGATGCCAGGTCTTTTGAGCGCAGATATCCACAAGGAAAAGGGGGACAAGGTCAGAAGTGAAAACACACCCCCCAAATCAAGAACCGGTACACACAATCGTCCCCCCCCCCCCGCGACTTTCCTCAAAGTGTTTCCCGGAGGACTTACCGGGTCTCCTCTGGCTTTGACCAGTGGAATTTCAGATTCGATCTGATTCCAGTACAACACACATGCACTATCATCTCCAACTAGAGCAGCCGTGAATCATAGCATGAGCAACCGTATCGATTGGCTCCTATCGAAATGAAGAATTATAAGAGATTCATAGTACAGCCAGAGCAGCATCTACAAGAACTTTCCGACAAAGGATTCATAAGACCTAGTTCCTCACCTTGGGGAGCCTCGGTCTTGTTTGTCAAAAAGAAGGATGGGTCATTCAGGATGTGCATTGACTATAGGGAGTTAAATAAGCTGACAGTGAAGAATCGTTATCCACTCCCGAGGATCGACGATTTATTTGATTAACTCCAAGGATCCGGTATTTATTCTAAGATAGATCTGAGATCAGGATATCACCAGCTTAGAGTACGAGAGAAAGACATTCCAAAGACGGCATTCCGAACTCGGTATGGTCATTACGAGTTCCAGGTTATGCCATTCGGACTGACAAACGCACCTGCGGTATTCATGGACCTCATGAACCGAGTATGTAAGCCTTACTTGGATAAGTTCGTAATTGCCTTCATCGATGACATACTTATTTATTCAAAGGACAAGAAAAAGCATGAAGAACATCTTAAGGCCATTTTGGAATTGCTCAAGAAGGAGAAGTTGTATGCCAAATTTTCAAAATGTGAATTTTGGATTTCGAAGGTACAATTTCTCGGGCATGTCATTGATAGCAAAGGCATACATGTGGATCCAGCCAAGATAGAATCTATCAAAGATTGGGCATCTCCTAAGACACCAATGGAGATCCGCCAATTTTTAGGTCTTGCTGGTTACTATCGAAGGTTCATCGAAGGATTTTCAAAGATTGCTAAATCAATGACGAAGCTTACTCAGAAAGGAATCAAGTTTGACTGAGGTGAAAAGGAAGAGAACGCATTTCAGTTGATAAAGCAGAAGTTGTGCAGTGCGCCAATTCTGGCTTTAGCTAAAGGAAGTGAAGACTTTGTGGTCTACTGTGATGCGTCACACAAAGGTTTAGGTGTTGTATTGATGCAGAGAGAGAAGGTGATTGCCTATGCTTCTTGACAACTAAAAGTTCATGAGAAGAACTATACCACTCATGATTTAGAACTTAGATCGGTAGTGTTTGCTCTAAAGATATGGAGACATTATCTGTACGAACCAAATGCACCGTGTTCATCGACCATAAAATTCTACAACACATTCTCGATCAAAATGAGCTTAACATGAGGCAACGCCGTTGGCTAAAATTGATGAGTGATTACGATTGTAACATTCGTTATCACCCGGGGAAGGCAAACGTAGTGGCCGATGCATTGAGCTGTAAGGAACATATTAAGCCATTACGGGTTCGAACCTTGGTTATGACTATTGGCTTGGATCTTCCCAAATCAATACTAAGAAGCTCATATAGTGCCATGAAACCAGAGAATCTTGAGAAGAAGATGTAGGCGGTATGATCAGAAAGGATATACCCAAGGAGAAATTGGAACCACGCGTCGATGGAACTTTTATGTCTTAAACGGCAGGGTTGGTACCTTGCTTTATGGCGACTTAAGATCGTAATTATTGCATGAATCCACAAGTCGAAAGTTTTCTATCCATCCCTGACTACGCGCGAGACACAACCCTTCTTTTTTATGTGTCATAAAGTTAAATAGAAATATATTACACAAAAAAGGAGCAGAACACCGAGATCAAGAAAACCGGAATCTAGTATAGAGTATAGAGAGCTCCGGGGTCGTTAGTGTTCCCAACGAGGCTAGAATGGCAATCGCAAGACGATTGAAGACCTTGTGTTTAATGTACAAGGAATGATTTGGGCACTATAACTCGATATAAATAAGCACAAAAAGCACATAAATATAAGGCAAAGAAAATAACGCTAGGACAAGAATAAAAAGCTAGGCCCCAACCACTTCCACCCCCACACCCCCTCTCCCAAATGACTAAAAACACTTAAAACTTTTACACTAAGGCACAAATAAGCTCAAATAAACTTAAGAAAAGCTAAATAAGCTAAACTAACTCTAAATAAGCAAATTAAGCATGCAATTAAGCTAAATTAAACAAGAGAAACACAACAGTACTAACAACAATACTACCAGTATTAATACAGTATTAACTTAAAGTTTTAGTATGCTAGTTAAAAGGTTAGTACTGCTAGTGTTAGTTAGTACTGCTACCTTTGAAATACAAGAAATTGAACTAGCAGTACTAACTTTGGTGTTAGTACTGTAGTGTTAAGTTATTGCTGGTTCCAAAAGTGACACTAGCAGTATTAACTTAGAGGTTAGTATGCTGAGTGTGAAGTTAGTATGTCCTAAAAATGAAACTAGCATTTACTAACTTGGAGTTAGTACTGCTTGTTTAAAACGCATTAACTTTATCCAAAAATCATTCTTAGTTCAAAATTTTTCAAACAGATTATCAAATAACAAAGTAAATCGCTTATAAGCAATTTCAATCCATAATAAGTACTTAAATAAGCGATGATTAGTCTCTAGCTGCTATAAATTAAAAACTAACAGTTGTATCAAATAATACTCAGCAGTTATGCAATAGATAAGTAAAGTAGGAAAAAGAGAGACTTACTTCACCTTGCTCAATACAGGGTCAATCATAACAAAATCTACAAGTCTCTAGCTTGTATAAACAAGCCTAGTGATAGTCCATAAGCCCATCAATAATTGGCCTTATCATTCACAATAAGTAAGCTGTGGTATATTTGAGAGTGATAATTTGTTTTTTCTCTTTAATACTTAATCTTTTGAGTTCCACTTAGTTGAAAACAGTTTGTAATAAAGCCTGTATTAAGAGCTTTTGAACAAAACAACTCAATTAAAAATCGTACTTTGGAATTACGAATGTGTCTTTAAAAACTCAAACTTGCATTAAAACTTGAAAGTTTTACAAAGCTAAAAGTAAATCAGCTGGGTTGTAATTATCTGAAAATTATGCTATGTTATCTAATAAATTAACTTGTTGCATCTAAAGGCTTAACTAAGGACTCTTTTTATATAGACGAAGTCTTCAACTTGCTGCTTGTGCTTATTTGTAGTGTAGGAAACAAGTGTGCTACTTGTGTGTGGTGTAGCCATTTATGCAATTCCTGGCCGTTGATTTTCTTTGTGCTTCTTTGGATGTCTTTCTGGTTGAATGGTTGTGTGGGGGTTATGGCGATAGGGTGGGCCTTTATGGGCGGTAGGTGTATTAGGGGGGGCGGGAGGGGGGGGGGGGGGGTGGTGTGGGGGGGGGGGGGGAGGGGTGGGGGGGGGGGAAAAAAAAAAATAAAAAAAAAAACAAAAATAAAAAACAAAAAAAAAAAATCAAAAAAAATAAAATAATACAAAAAAAAAAAAAAAAAAAATAACTAAAAAAAATATATTTAATTTTAAAGTTTTTGCATTTTGTGTGAGTTTTTTTTAATATTCATATTATCTTATCATAAAAAAAATAAAAAAAAAAAAAAAAAAACCCCCAAAAAAAAAAAAAAAAAAAAACACAAAAAAAAAAAACAAAAAAAAAAAAAAAAAAAAACCCAACACAAAAAAAACAAACCCCCCCCCCCCCCCCCCACCCCCACCCACCACCCCCAAACACCCCCCCCCCCCCCCCCCCCCCCCCCCCCCCCCCCCCCCCCCACAACAAAACCCCCCCAAAACCCAAACCAAAAACAAAAAAAAACCCCCAAAAAAGAAAAAACACCCCCCCCCCCCCCCCCCCCCCCCCCCCCCCCCCCCCCCCTCCAAAAACAAAATATATAAAAAATTACACCCCCCCCCCCCCAAATCTATTTGTTTTATTTTTTTTTCCCCCCCCCCCCCCCCCCCCTTTTTTTTTTTTTCGGGCGACATCCGTATATTGTAACTGGTTTTAGGGTGGGAAAGGAAGACTTTTTGGGGGAAGTATGCAGTTTTGGTCCCATGAAGTTGTATAAACTAAATGCAATATCTACTCGGGTGGCAACTTTGACCTTGTTTTTTAATCTTTTTGTTAATACAACTTTAGGCCTTGGCTAGTTTTAGCCCTCAAGTTGTATTTTCTTCATTTTGATGACTTTTGACTTTGCCCTTTCCATTCCGTGCTTGGAATTGCTTGCTTTTGGCTTTCTTTTTGCTCTTTTTCTTGAATATCCGTTTCCTGCACAATACAAATGCAAACATACAAATACAATGTATTTTTGGCATGTTTTTAGGCTTTTAAGCTCGTTTTTGAAGGTAAAAGATATGTGTAATTAAGCACATATCAAATCCCCCAAACTAAGGTATTGTGTGTCCTCACGCAATGTTATGAAGTAAAACATGTAAGGCCCGTTTTCTCCATTTTCTGTTTTAAAAAAAAAAAAAAAATTTTTTTTTACATAACTACAACTAATATTTTTGGATTTTCTCATTTTTTTAACAAGTTTGACTTTCTTTATTTATTAACTGGGATCATAGAATGAGAAGCGTCCGTAGAGTGATCTACGGATTGTTCCTGACGATAATATCATGTCCTCGGATTTTTTACAAGTACCAGCTAAAGCAATTAAACAAGATCAGATTGTCGATATAAGTTTTATGTTAAGCCCTCTACTTATGACTTGTGAATTTCAAACTTACCAACATGGATATACGATTGAATGTGTGTACTCTATTTTAATTTAACCATAGGACCAAATTATTTTATAGTTCATAATTCAAGATGAATCATGATCTAAGCAACAACCTTATTAAGACTTCGTAACTGATTTCGAGATTTAAACTTTAGATCTTTTTGCAAACATATTAACATCATAATCATAAGTTCTTTTAAGGCTTAGGAATGCGTTGCTTTGTTTGAACCACCTACTCGTGGTTGGCGGGTAGGATATCACGACCAACGACCGATGTTCTTAGTTTGAAAACCCACCCCGTTGCTAGCGTTGTTGGAAAATCACATCATCAACCTTATTCCTAATATGGCTCTAAGGATTAGTGTTTAGTTTGAACCCTCAACTTAGACCTTTCTTCCGAAGTGAGGATATCACGACACACCAAAAGAAATCCCTAGAAGTAAAGACGTCCTTAGGTTAGAAAACACCCACCTCGTTGCTAGCGGAGTGGGATATCACGAACAATCTGTTACTTGTTCATAATATCAACTGCATGCTTTATTGGCAAAAATTTCCAATATTCATGCATTTTTGCATTCATATTTCATTCATGCTTCTTTGGCATTTATCTTTTAAATTACTACAAAATCTCGCTTTGAAAACTCAAGTTACAAATTTGAAGCTTTTTCTGAAAACATCGATTGACTTAGTTGAATTAAATTGAGTACGTATGATTAGGTGGATTAGAAATTCACGGGATGAAAACCACATGTTTCCTTGTATAAGTTTTTACGAAGAATCTTGCTTAGCACATAAACTTATATTTAACTCTATCATTTCTCGTTCTTCACATTTTTTAAAATTCAAAGCTATAGAATTCGTGAAAGCTTGGCCTAAAGGAACTAGCTAGGGCTCAACACGCCCGATCAAGTCAAAAATTATTCTTATATCTACCCAAAAAAGAAAAGCAAAACTGTGACAAACACTTATTATATTTTTTGAAAAATTTTTTAATTTTTCATTTTTTTTTTTTTTGTATTTGGTGGTCAAATAAACGGGTTTACGTGGGTAAACAATTGCTGCAGGAAACAATCAAATCGAAGATACCCCCCCCCAAACTTGAATTACAACATCGTCCTCGATGTTTTTGAATGGGGAAACCTACGCAAATCTAAGTGCCCCCCCCCCCCCTGTTGACAATAGTTCTTCTGAATGAACCTCATCCCCCGCTAAAAATTGTGCGCACCGGGTGGTGCCCCTTTACTCTGCTCCTGATGCCAACCTGCTTTAGGAGTCGGCGGGGGGACATGCCCCCTCCGTTTATGAAGTATGCCAAAAGATAAAACGTTTTTAGTCGATAAGATTAGGGGGGGGGGGATATCGGATTCCAATTGAAGCTGAAGGATGTGATGAAACTCTTGATTGAATGACAAAAACTGGAGAGTCTTTACATATCCGAGGCAATCCTGGACATAATAAGCAACACAAACACGCGAACATGGGTAATGGAAAAGGCAAACCTCCATACAACTAAGAAAAAATTTATTCCTTTTTACACAATACTACGATAGCATGGGGTGCTCCAACGAAGCGCTTGTTTAAAGGTCGCTTATGCTTGACTGTCACCTGAAATTATTGGACATTTAAGGGAATGTTTAGTGATCTGGGACTTCAAATGTGGTACGTTTCCCTCCAAAGTAGTGCTTTAACACGAGACCATTCCTTTGAGTTTGGCCCGGGAGTTTTGAGATAAGCTCGCTGGTGCCATCGGGAAAACATGTGTGATAGTGTATGGTCCTGACAGTCGGGTTGGTTTTAGCTTTCCTGAGAAAATTTTGAAGTCTAGAGTTAAAGAGGAGGACTCGTTCCGGACGTTGAAAACGCGGTGGTTCTTGATCTTGGAGTCGTGAATCCTCTTTGTCTCTTTCTTTATAGATAAAGAGTTCTCATAAGCTTCATCAGGAGCTCATTAAGTTCATTCAGTGAACTTGTGTATGTTTGTCACCAGCGGTTTTCGAGCTCAAAGTTTGTATGTTCAAAGGCCCAGTATGCCTTGTGTTCTAACTCAATTGGCAGATTGCAGGCTTATCCGTTAGACAGCTTATATGGAGTTACCACCGATGGGTGTTTTGTAAGTGTGCTGGAGAGCCCATAAAAGCTATATCGAGTTAATTGACCAAGAGGTACGGTTCTCTCCTATTGATCTCTCAAGAATTCTCTTCAAGCCCCGATTGGAAACCTCAACTTGTCCACTTGTTTGTGGATGATACGCAGTGGAGAGACGATGAGTGACTCCGTATTTAAGCATGACCTTTGCAAATTGGTCATTGCAAAAATGGGTTCCGCGATCACTCTATGATTGCAACGGAGGGGGGCACCGAATCTGGCGAAGAGAGATTTAAGAAATTTGCAAACAACTCGGGCGTCATTGGTGGGGAGCGCTTTTGCTTCAACCCATTTTGATAAATAATCAACGGCCACGAGGATGTATTTGTTGCCTTTGGATGATGGGAATGGCCCCCATATAGTCATATTGCCCCAGGACGTCAAAGATTTCACAAACTTGGATGGAATTTTGTGCATCTCATCTCGTTGTGAACTTTTTCCTTGATGCTGGCTCATGAGTTGCAATTTTTAACCAACTCATGGGCATCCTCTTGTAGATTGTTGGCATAGATCCGGATCGAATTACTTTCTTGATGTGTTTAGTTAGCACCGTGATGTCCACCGGTGGGACCATTATGCGCAAGCCTGAGGATGTCATGGGCTTCTTTGCAAAAAAAAAACACTAACGCTCGAAATAACTTGATCCGCACAGATTTTATCAGTAAGGGATTCTTCCCAGAATTAATGCTTCACGTCTTTGAAGAATTTTCTTTTTGTCTGGGTTGACATCACTTTGATCACAAAATTTCCCGCATGGTAGTTTGCCGATTTGTAAGCAGACCATGGGGTTTACTAGAATCTAGAGGCAGCGATCGAACTATGAGTTTCCAGAGGGAACTTTTGCATTTATCTCTTTTGGATCGAGGCTCGTTCTTGTGAGGACTTCTTAATCGTGATTGATGGTCAGCTGCTAGGTTCTAGCTCTTTTGTGTCAACTAAATCAAGTCGAACTTTGAAGGAGCAGTAAACACATCGGAGCAATTCTCGCTTAGAATCTTTCTTTGCAAAGAGAATATTTGAGGGGGAATGTTCCGTCGCGCGCTATTACACGGTGCATTTGCGCGCACTCGCGCTCTCTCTCGCTTAAGATCAGAATTTTTTCGAATGCGTACACCTCGGGGCTAACATTTCTTTCTTGTCTTTGGTGTAACGTGATTCCGCCTCATTCAATGTTTTGCTTGCATAGTGTATAGGTCTGAAATGTTTCTCATGACGTTGCCCCAAGACTGCACCTAAGGCGAAATCGCTTGCATCGCACATAAGTTCAAATGGTTCATTCCAGTCTGGGGCAATCAGGATTGGAGCCTCGGTTAGATTCTCTTTGAGAGTGTTAAATGCTTCAATCATCTTTGGGAGAATTAAAACGGATAGTCTCTTTTTTCAAGCAAATGGTCATGGGACGGGCTTATTTTTGAGAAATTTTGGTATGAATTTTCTAATAAAACCCGGCATGCCCATAAAGGGAAAACTACGGATGCCTTTGACAGTAGTCGGATGAGGGAGCTTTGCGATAACGTCAATCTTAGCTCGATCGACCTCAATTCCCGACTTGGAGATTTTGTGTCCAAGAACAATGCCTTCATTAACCATGAAATGGCTTTTCTCCCAGTTTAGGGCTAAACTTGGTGTCATCACACCGCTAAGCATCTTTTACAAATGGGTTTTAGGATGTAGAGAAAGAATTCCAAAAACAGAAAAGTCATCATAAATACTTCCATCGTTTTTTCGATCATGTCGTGAAGATTGCCATTCTTACCATCTCTGGAATGTGCCTGGTGCATTGCAGAGGCCAAAGGGCATTGGGCGGTAAGGCAAAGGTTCCGTTATCAGGCAAGTAAATTAATTGTTGGTTTTTTACTGTTTCATTTGGGTCGATGCGGGTATTTGAAAATAACCCGACGAATCCATCGAGAAAACAATAGTATTCGTTTCCTGCTAATGCTCTCGCGCTTTGGTCCATGATATGGTAAGGGAACAATGGTCCTTTCGGGTGGGTTGGCTTCATTCAACTTTCGGTAGTAGGTCAATGCATACCCCCATCCCGGTAATTAATCGAGTTGGGATCAACTCATTTTGTCATTCTCAACTACGGAAAAACACATTTCTTTGGTCACAGTGTAACCGGGCTTCTTACCAAGGACTATCCGAGATAGGGTAAATTAATCCTAGCATTATGAAGTTTTTCAAATTCCTGTTATGACAGGCTATCGTGGATTTTTTGGGTTTACCCGTCTTGTGTTGATCGCTGGTGTGTAGTCATCTTCCATTACGTTTTGTGTGTACAAAATTCATGGTTAATACCTTGATATCGGAGAGTTTCCAAGCGATGGCTCGGCTCTTGTGGGACTTGCCAACACCTTTTTTAGAGCGGCCTTTCTCCTCGACACTCAAATCTTTAGCAATTATGACTAGGTAAATTGTTGTCACCTTCAAAAATGCATATTCGAGGTGGGGTAGGGTAATTGTCCTTGAGCTCGACTCGAGAGGTCATCAATTGGATGTTCCATCGGTTTTTGGTTTCACAATTGTTCCTTTCCATAACCTCAGGAAAATAATTTGCATGGTTAGGAAGTGGTGATAAAGGCTCACTATTCAGGATAGCTTCAAGAAGAAGAATGTCATTCTCGGGATCACATTCGGCATCATCAATTCCTGACTTTATACGGTAGTTTAGTAAGTTCCAGCCTCGATTTCTTCAAGAAATGAATTCACTACCCTTAAATGGACCGTGAGGGTGGAGAAGTTGGTATAACTAATTGGATTCAAAGTAAGGAGTGAATTTCCATTTGCTTATACTTCCGAAACCCAAGAACTATTGAGAATATTCCTCACATGCTATATCATAATATTGATCTTGTTAACTGATTCCCATGGCATGGTAGGGAGAATTTTCGTCATCAACCTTACTTTGAATGAAAGTCACGGATTGGTTATCATGTCTAAGGTCATTCTCTTCACCGTGTACATCAATCAAGGCTCTTGCCGTTCTTAAAAATGGTCTTCCTAAAATCAACGGGACTCTAGGGTCGGCATCATAGTCAACTACCACAAAATCGGCTGGAAAGTAGAAGGTTCCAACCTTCACAAAAACATCTTCGGCTATGCCGGTGGGAGTGGAGATTGATCGGTCGGCCAACTCGAGTATCATCTTAGTTTTGGTCAGTCCTTGGAGATTAAGCTTTTCAAAAACTGAGAGTGGCATTAGATTGATGCTTGCAGAGATCGGCCAGGGCTAAGCATTCATCCAACTCTGGAAAATCGCACGGTATCAGAAATCTACCTGGGTCTCCTAATTTTTCGGGAAATGTCTTTAGGATGACTGCTGAGCAATTTTCATATTAAACGGTTGTTTTTGGTTATTCCAAGATCTGTCTTTGTTGTTCAAGATTTCTGACATCGGAGCAAAACTTAGGCTATTTTGTGTAGGAGAAGCATCTGCGTAGCTCAGCTCGAAATGGAGATTCGAAAATTTCCATGAATTTCAAAGCTAAAAGGTCGTCCTTTTCGCGGACTTTCTCCTTGGTTACCCTAGATGGATATGGTAAAGTCGTTTTGGCTCTAGGCATGACAACTGGTTCATCAACATGGACTATTGGAGGTTGGACGTCTTTGGTACTTCCATTAGGAAGCACCGTGTCCTTTGTTACCTTGGTTTCAACTTCCACCACCGGAGGTGGAATTTGAGGTCCATCATATGAAACACCGCTTCTGGTGGTGATTGCTTTCAATTCACCCTTCGGGTTAGCTTGATTGGAATTTACGATTTTGGTGAGCAAGTCGGTTATGTTGGACATTTGGTTTTGCATATTTTGCATAACCGCATCATTAGCCTTGACATAGCTCTCAAAATCAGTTTTTGACACACCCAAATTTGATGAGCTGGTGTTGGGATAAGCTGGGTGTTGATTAACTCGGGGGGGTTGATACATTGGGGCGTGTTGTTGAACCCTGGGGTCGTTTGGAATCTGACATGGTTGTAGCCATTTCCACGGTTTTGGTTTTGGTTCCAACGATTCTGATTGTTGGCTTGGTTGTTGTGTTGTATGGGAGGAAAACCGGGTGGTCTGATTTGGTTCGCCATCGGTGGCGGACGGTAACCGGAATTTCCTTGGTTAAAATTTGCTGCGGCTGCTTGCGAGACGTATTCTTGGATGTTATCTCGGTAATTGTTGCTATCGGTTAGCCGGACACAATTAACGATATGATTGGGCACCACCGAAGGTAACACAACTTTTCTCAACCGCTTTTTAGGGAGCGGGAGCTGGAATTGGATATGGAGATGTCTGTGTCGAGAAAAGTACGAGCTCTAACCATATGTGTGTTCAATTCTCAGGCAACATCGGAGATACACCGGAGGTGGAAGCGCTGTACTTCCACTTTAGCAACAATGGCTTTTGTTCGGGAGTTACGAAATTTGACTTGCTTTCGATGTTGCTTTAAGCAATCAGCGGGCCCCACATCGCGCGTCCAAAAAGTTACACCTGCGGCGGGTTAAAGAGTCTTGATCATTAATATTTAAGGCATTGTAAATGTATCAGTTGGTGAAGCTCCGAGAATCCATGATGGTGGACATGCCGGAAGAAAGATCTTTGAATCGATCCCAAGCCTCACCTAAACGACCTCATCAAACCTTTGTTTTGAAATAGCGCGGCTCTCGCGCCGCAGCAGCCGCACCGAAGATTTGTCGTTTTATAAGGTGGAAAAATGAATTTATGATTTAGCAAGAGATTATCCCATGTCTGAATTGATTCAGAGGGGAGTAGGTTCTTTCTCAAGCCACATCCGGGCTGCCCCCTCGAGAAGAAAGAAAAAGCATCAACTTAATTGATGTAGTCGGGACATTAGGATATCTCAAAAGTCGAGGGATTTTATTGAAGTAACGGGATGTGGCATGTGGGTCTTCTTTGTATGTCGAAGAACTGCTTATTTGGAAAGAGTTAGCAACCCATGCTTGATCTCAAAATTTGCTGCTTCAATTTCAGGAACAAACATGCGTCCTCGTATCCCTCGGTGGGAGCCGGGAGCAATTCTGCCATAGTACGATTATCAGCCATCTGTCCTGGGAGTTTCAACAAGATGAGGAAGAACTTGTTGTTGTGTTGTCTCGCTACGACCGAGCTTTTAGAACGACGGTGCGCATCACTAAAATACGAGTACATGAAGAGTATTTTTTTTTTTGCTTTTTCAATGATTTATTCACAATTGATTTTAACGGACAATGAGATAAGACAACTTAAACCAAATAATCTACTTACTTCACGGTAGCTCTCAAAAAGATAAACGCACAGGTGAGCGGAGGAGAGTGATAGCGCGAAGCTTATTTCTCCTTTCGGGTCGTAGTTCCTAGGAACAACCCTCCTTATACCCACTTTGTAGTTTGTTTAACGTTTCAAGGTGAGCCGTATATCGTAAGAGACACAAATGGCAAGTTTTAAATCTTTTGTTCGAGTTGGGAACCAATAAGTTCACCGGAAGTTATTATGATAATACCTCAATTGAGAATATTATATTTTGGTATTTTTACCAATTTATGTATTTTATTTCTTGTTTATGGACAATTTTTTTATATTTTTGGTTTTTCTTTTGTTTTTATATAATAATTATACTAAAAGAAAATGAAAATATTTTTGTACTTTTTTTTTGTTTTTATAAAGAAAATATTCACAGATGTAAACACAAATTGTCAAGCGTAACGATAGTCTTGCTCAACCTCCCCGGCAGCGGCGCCAAAAATTGGTTCCGCGCGAGCTCACCCCTTAAAACCTATCTATATATGATATAAATACACCAAGGGACGAAATCACGCGAGATCAAGAAAACCGGAAGCAGTATAGAGTGTTCCCGGGTCGTTATGTCCCAACGAGGCTAGAATGGAATATCGAAAAACGTTTGATGATTGGTGTTTGAATGTAACAAAGAATGATTGGGAATTAAAACTGAAAGTAAATGCACATAAAATTTAAACAAAGAACATAAGCTGAAATTGAGTTAAAGCTAGCAAAGGCAAAACACTAAAAACTTTTACACTAAGGCACAAATAAGCTAATCTAAATCTAAATAAGCAAATTAAAAAGAGAAAACACAACAGTACTAACACAGTATACCAGTATTAACTTACCAGTATAACTTAGAGTTAGTACTGCTAGTTATAGGTAGTACTGTTAGTAAAGATTAGTATGCTAGACTTTAACAAAACACAATTAAAAACAGAATAACAATTAAGCTTAAGGAATAAGCAACCAGAATGACTATAATGATAATTAAGCTAGAATCTAAAATGATACATTATTGAAAACATTTGAAAGGAAAACAAGTTTTAAATAAGCAAACAGCAAAGGAAAATGTTTTTAATTATACTTAAAATGCTAAGGAAATTTTAAACAAGCTTGATAAGCTAAGATGAATACCAGTACTACAGTTTTAAACTGACTAGTACTAATGGGAGTTAGTACTGTAGTGTCAGTTAGTACTGCTACCTTTGAAAATCCAAGAATAATGAACTTGCATTTCTATCTTGGAGGTAGTCACTGGTAGGTGTTAGTGGTTGCTGTTCAAAGTAAACTTAGCAGAACTAACTTAAGGTTAGTACTGTTAGTTGAAAATACCCCTTCAAAATCATTTTTCTGTCAAATTAATTAAGAACAGATTATCTATCAACAAAATAAGACACTTATAAGCAATTTTTAATTAAGAATAAGCACTTAAATAGGCTGATTTGGCCTAGCAGTGTTAACTTATAACAAGCAGTTCTGCTGAAAGTAAGAATAAAAAAAAAAGATAGACTTACAAAACCCTTGCTCTAAACAGGGTTAAGCAATGAATCTACAAGCTCTAGCTTGCATAAAGCAAGCTAGTGAGAGTCCATAAGCCCATCCAGAACTGGCTTATCATCCATAACATAAGCTGAGGTATATTTGAGAGTGATTGGTGTGATATTCTCTTTACTACTTAACTTTTCAAGTTCACTTAGTTAAAACAGTTTGTAAACAAGCTGTATTGAGAGCTTTTGAACATAAAACAACTCAATTCAGAAACATAACACTTGGGATTATAAAGTGACTTTAAAAACTCAAACTTGCATTAAAACTTGAAAGTGTTACAAGCTGAAAGTAAAAACTGTAAAGAACTGAAAATAAGCTAAGTTAAGTTAAAAACTAAAAACTAGATTCTAGATAGATGATGCCTCAAAGGCTTACAAGAAGCTCTATATATAGCCGAAGTATTGGACTTGCATCTTGTGCTTCTTTGGAGAGATAAAACCAAGTGTGCTAGTTGTGTGAGGAGAATCTAGAGCAAATCCCAGCCTTTGATTTCTTTTGAGCTTCTTTGGAGACAATCTCAGCCATCGAAGTGCTTTGGGAATGGAGAGGGATTGCCAACATGGACTTTATAAAGCTGGGGGGAAAGTAGGGTGGATGAATGATTTGGTAGGTGTTTGAGTGATATTGCAGGTAGAAGTATGGGAGCAAACTGGTGCGGGCTGGTTTTGGTATTGGCGGGAGAAAAGTTATACAAGTTGGGCTGTGACAGAGAGAGGTTGAAGATGATTAAGGGAATGTTTGGCTTTTGTACAAGAAAAGCCCCTCCACATTTTTCTTTTATTCACTCTCTTTTTCTTTTATAAATGAAGTTTCCCAAATTGGCATAATCAGCCCCTGCCTTTGCTTCCTTAATAATATAACTTAGGGGTTTGGCAATTTTGACCCCTTAAGTTATATTTTTCTTTGCTTTTTCTTCTCGGAGTTGACTTGACTTTGATTGGGCTTCGCCTTCACACACTTTTCCATCCCATGACTGGTTTTGTTGCTTTTTGCTTGGCTTTTCGTCTTTTTGTGAGATATCCGTTCCCTGCACAATACAAATGCAAACATACAAATACAATGTATTTTTGGTATGTTTTTATTCTTTTAAGTTCATTTTAAATGGAAAATGGTATGTGTAATTAAACACATATCAGCGTCTTTCTTGTTGAAGAGGTATTTCAAAGCGGAATGGTCCGTGTAAACAACACTCTTGTTCATGATTAGATATGATCGAAACTTCTCAAAAGTGTAGACAACTGTAAGCATCTCTTTCTCCGTTGTTGTGTAGTTTGTCTCTGCTTCGGTCATGGTCTTGCTAGCGTAATGAATTGGTCGGAAATGATTCTCAATCCTTTGCCCTAGGACCGCACCTATTTCATAATCACTTGCATCGCACATGATTTCAAAAGGTTGGTCCCAATTCGGAGCAATGAGAATTGGAGCTTCGGTCAACTTCTTTTTCAATGTTTGAAAGGCTAGAATGCAATCTTCCGAGAAAATGAAAGGAGTATTCTTCTCTAAGAGATGGGTCATGGGTCGAGAGATTTTGGAAAAGTCTTTGATAAATCTTCGATAGAATCCAGCATGCCCGAGAAAACTTCGAATTCCTTTAACGGTTGTTGGATGAGGAAGCTTAGAAATTACATCAACTTTGGCCTTATCGACTTCAATTCCTTTTCTAGAGATCTTATGTCCTAAAAACAATGCCTTCTTTAACCATGATATGGCTCTTTTCCCTATTTAACGTGCTAATTTTGGTGTCTTAACACCGTTTGAGCATTTTGTCTAAATTGGCAAGACATGAGGAAAAAGAATCTCCAAAAACTGAAAAATCGTCCATAAAAACATCATTATCGTCCATAAAAACTTCCATCGTTTTTTCTATCATGTCGTGAAAAATGGCCATCATACAACGTTGAAAAGTTCCGGGTGCATTGCACAAACCGAATGGCATACGACGGTACGCGAAAGTTCCGTATGGGCACGTGAAAGTAGTTTTCTCTTGATCTTTAGGGTCAATTGGGATTTGAAAATACCCTGAAAAACCATCTAAGAAACAATAAAATTCGTTGCCGGCTAAACGTTCTAGCATTTGGTCCATGAATGGTAACGGAAAATGGTCTTTACAAGTTGCTTCGTTTAACTTTCGATAGTCGATGCAAACTCTCCATCCCGTGACTAATCTTGTAGGCACCAGCTCATTTTCTTCGTTCTTGACAACGGTCATACCACCTTTTTTAGGAACACAATGGACCGGACTAACCCATGGACTATCCGAGATCGGATAAATCAATCCCGCGTCAAGAAGTTTTTCTACTTCTTTCTTGATGACGTCGTGGATTTTAGGATTAACCCTCCTTTGATGTTGGACTGAAGGTTCGTAATCATCTTCTAAAAGAATCTTATGAGAGCAAAACTCTGGATCTATGCCTCGGATATCAGAAAGTTTCCAAGCAATTGCTTGTTTTTGGTTTTTCAGAACGTTAATGAGTGAGGTCTTTTCATCTTGGCTCAAATCTTTTGAAATTATGACTGGAAGCTTGTTATTTTCCTCTAAAAACGCATACTCGAGATGCGGAGGTAACTCTTTAAGTTCGACTTTGGGAAGTTCATCTTTTGGTTCAGTGAAGACTTCTTTGGTTCAACAACTTTAAGATCTTTTTGAATTATGGGTGAGTAATCTCCTTGGTTTGGGTGAGTTAATGGATCGCTATTGAGAAGTGCATCGAGAATGAGAATGTCACCCTCGGGATCGTAGTACGTAGCATTGAAAACTGGCGAAACTGGTTCATCATCAATTGCTATAAAAGCATCGGCTTCTTCAAAGAGTAGAAAATCACTTTCATCAAAAGGAGTGAGTGTTGGAGATAAAGTAGAAACAATCGGATCGTAATACGGAGAAGGATTGTTGTAGGTGATATGTGCTTAATTACACATATCTTTTACCTCTAAAAACGAGCTTAAATGACCAAAAACAGACAAAAACTGCCA
>BQNB010034365.1:0-51661 GCA_026074375.1 Tanacetum coccineum
ACACACAAAACACTCTCTTTTTAAACTAAAACTCAAACATACAATGGCTCATTCAAAATAAGCCATTGTATACCTTTTAGAAACCACAGCTTTGAAAAGTGACTTAGAAAAACTTTGAAAAACAATTTTCAACTTTAAAAACTTTTAAAAACAGCTTAAAGGAAGCTTAACACTTAAGCTAAACCTAACTTAATGACCCCAACCCATGCCAAAGCCTGTTTTGACCCGTTTTAAGGCTTATGCCAAACACCCCTTTAAAAGCTGTTAAAAGCTTTTTAAGCTAATTTATGGTGAATTAAGCCATGGAATTTAAAAACAGTAGACCAAATAAGCATAAAATACACAAATAAGCAAAAAGTAACAAGAATTAAGCACTGAAATAAGCTACAAATGAAAGTCACAGTAACAAGGCTAAATAAGACAGAAAATTTCAAAAACTTGCACAATGGAATTTAAAGCTATAAGACCTATATTTTAAGCATGAATAAGCAATAATAAGCATAAATAAGCATACCCAAAAGAAAATTAGGCAAAAATAAGCTGTAAATAAGCTAATGCTAAAAATGACTTAAAAAATGAAAAAAAGAGAACTTACAAGACCCTTTGCTCTAAACAAGGGCAAATAAGCTGTCAACAGCTTAATCTACAAGCTCCAGCTTATTGAAAATAAGCTGGTAATGTCCATAAGCCCTTCCAAATTTGGCTTATCATCCAATTCAATAAGCTGTGGTAAATTGAGTGAAATTTTCAAGTATAAGTCCAATTTTTTCTTAGCTCTTTGACTTGTTAAGGGAGTTTAGCTTATCAATAAGCTGTTTAGAGAGCTTTTTAGTACATAAGAAGGAAATTTAAGCACTTGAACAGTAACAACTTAAAACGGGTATAAATTCTTAAAAACTCCAATGCTTCATTAATTGATAAAAAAGGTACAAGGAACTTTAAATAAGCTGTAAATAAGCATAAATAAACATAAATTTTGCTGAATTGAAAATTAATTAACTAAATAAGCTACTCTCCTCTTTTTTCGGCTATCACTAAGACCCTATTTATACTATAAGCTATGTCTTCAGCTTCTTCTTCTTGTGTTTCTTTTGTGAGAGACTTCAATGAGTAAATCCCAGCCATTGATAGCCATTGTGCTTCTTTGGATTAATCATAGCCATTGATTCGGCCAAGTTTTATGCGAAAAGTAGGATTGCCAACATGGAAAGGTGTGATTTTTGGTGGGAATGGTAGTGGAGGAGGGGGAAGGTGTTTATTCATGGTGGTGGTGATAAATCACAGGGTTTAAAAGAATGGTATTAACGGGAACGTGACTTGGTATCTGTTCTACTTTGGCGGGAGATTTGTTATGAATTGTTGATAAAATACATAACTTTAGTGGCTTTGGCATATTTTCAGTCCCTCTCTTTTCTTTCTTCTTTTATTAACTATTTATCATTAATAAAACTTTGGGGAATTGGCAGAAATGGCCCCCCAAAGTTTTATTACCCTTTTAAAAATCAATCCTATTGATATAACTTTGGGGATTTGGCAATTTTGGTCCTTCAAAGCCTTTTTCTTCATTAAAGTCTTTTGTGTTGACTTTTCTTTTGTCGGGTTTGACTTTTCTGTTGACTTTGGCATTTCCCGGCTTTGATTTGGCTTTGGCTTTCACTCTTTTCCATCTCGTGCTCGGTTTTGTCGTTTTTAGCACTGTTTTTGTCCTTTTCACTGAATATCACTTTCCTGCACAATACAATTGTAAAACATACAAATACAGTGTATTTTGGGTACGTTTTTGGTCATTTAAGTCCGTTTTTGTGGAAAATGGTATGTGTAATTTAGCACATACCAAAATCCCCCATACTAAGGTGTTGCGTGTCCTCACGTAACGTTATGAAGTAAACACTTCAAGAAAACCAAGAACTCTCAATCCCCCTCGACTAATAACTTAGAAAAGTAGCCAAGTGTTTGTCAAGGAAAACCAAAGAATTAATAGCTTCAAAAAGTTCCCATTTTCAACATTTTCTGTATTTACACTAAGTATCCCTATTTTTGTATTTTTCTCCTTTTCAATAAGTTTGACTTTCAACATTGGGATCATAGAATAAGAAGCGCCCACAGAATAATCTGTGGATGTCCAGAAGGATAAATTCATCGTCCCCGATTTTTCACTAGTTCCAAACCAAGTAATTAAACAAGATCATTTATTAATATAAGTCTAAATGCTAAGCACTCATACTTATGACTTGTGGACTTTTAACTCCCAACATGAATATATGATTTAGATGTGTGTACTCTTTCAATCTCAACATTTGTTAAACTTATTGGCATAGTCGTGGATTCCAGGTGAATCAGGACTTAAAGCAACACTTAATCGGCCTTGTAACTTGTTTTAAAGAACGATGATTTTAACTGTAGTAAATTTTTGCAACTTCTTTATCTTATATTCATAAGTTCTTAAGCTAGGAATGCATTGCTTAGTTTGAAAACACCTACCTAGGCCTCGACTACGCTCAGTAGGATATACAACACACTAAAGACCGGTGTTTCTTTGGTTTGAGAAACCCACCTCATTGCTAGGTAGTAGGAAATCACTATCAAACACCTTCTTCGTATTATGGCCTAAGGATAAGTGTCTTAGTTTGAAAACCCACCTAGACCTCGCTTCCTGGTGAGATATCATAACACACCAAATCCTAGAAGCATAAGATGTCTTAGTTTGAACCCCCACCTATATGGTTAGCGGAAGTACTTAGTGGGATATCAGACCATCATTTTACTTGCTCCATAAATCAAAAATGTATGCTTCATTGGCATAATTTTAATATTCATGCATTTTTGCATTCATATTTCATTCATGCTTCTTTGGCATTTTATCTTTCGAATT
This sequence comes from Tanacetum coccineum, assembly GCA_026074375.1. Taxonomy (NCBI): domain Eukaryota; kingdom Viridiplantae; phylum Streptophyta; class Magnoliopsida; order Asterales; family Asteraceae; genus Tanacetum; species Tanacetum coccineum. The sequence continues at coordinate 2,873 of BQNB010034365.1, forward strand.
ACTAAGAACAGAACAAAAATTTTTCTCGCTTTACAAGAATCAAGTTTAACATTTGAAGCTTTTTCTAAAAACATCGATTGACTTAGTTGAATTGAATTGAGCACGTATGATTAGGTGGATTAGAAGCTAATGGGAGAAAAAGCCACAAGTTACTCATATAAGTTTTAGAAGAATCTTGCTCAGCACATAAACTTATATTTAACTCTATCACTTCTTGTTCTTTACCTTATTAAAATTCGAAACAATAGAATTCGTGAAAGCTTAGCCTACAAGCGGTAAGTTGAGGAATTAGCTAGGGCTCAACACGCCCGATCGAGTCAAAAATTATTCTCATTCTACCCATTAGGAAAGTCATAAATTATTCTCGTTCTACCCAACCTTGGCTAACACCTTGAAAGGTCCGACATATCTCGGGCTCAACTTGCCCCGCTTACCGAATCGTACAACCCCTTTCCAAGGTGAGACCTTGAGCATAACCCTATCCCCAACTTCGAACTCCATTGGCTTTCGCTTCAAATCAGCGTAGCGCTTTTGTCGATCCTGAGCAAGCTTAAGATTTAAAGACAAAGACTTCCGCTAACTCTGATTTAAAGCTTTCAAGATAATGCAAAAGTATGAGCATGTTGGTAAAAGACACAAGATCGCAAGATGGCATAGACGATAAAGACAATGACAAAGGCTCAAAGTCAAGATCGCAAAGCATGAAGGAACAAGCTTACAACGAAGACAAAGACCAAGAACACTCGAGCTTAAACGACAAAAGCAATCTCACTGATCTCATGAAGGAGTGTCATCAATGAACTCACTTCGGGGGAGATTGTTAGCCTCAATTTATTAAGTCGAACAAGGAAGCTCGGTCACTCTACGATGGAGCTTCGGTCTTTAATTAGTTAATGTTGTAATAGGATAATATCGGGAATCGGGCTCGATAGATAATCTAATATTGTATATGTTTCGGGTTTAATCCCAAGCAAAACCCGAGCCCGGGTCCTAGTTAAATATCCCGCGCGTCACTTTTAAGTGTCGGGGTATATAAGGAACTTTTCCACTTGGAAAAGTTAGTTGTTCAAAATATCTAATAAATATCTCCGAGCGTACCTTTAACGTGACGGGCTTGGTTATATAAGCTTTTTTCTATTGAAAAATGTTGTTGTTTTCATTTCTAATATATCTTTCTCTTTTCTTTTCTCTCTCATTTCTCTCTCCTCTTTCTCTCTCTAAACAACTCAATCTCTCTTTCTCATTTCTATCTCGATTTCGTGTTTGATTGTGTGAAGTGAAGTGTTAACGGGATCCTACACATAATCACGGATCTTAAGTCTCCATAGCAAGGTAACCAACTCCTTCTCCTTCTCTTTAAAAACTTATAACGTTGTAAACATAAAGTTTCGTTCGGCGCGTGCTATGTTCAACTTTTTCCTTGCGGTATATCACTTTCTGATCATACCAGCATACATCTTCATTCACAAGATTCTCTGGTTTCTGGGCTTCGATCGAAGCTTCTAAAATTCGTTTGGGAAGATCCAAGCTAATGGTCATAACTAAGGCTCGAACCTGCAATGGCTCAATCCGTTCCTTACGGCTCAATGCATCAGCCACTACGTTTGCCTTCCCTGGATGATAACGAATGTCACAATCGTAATCACTTAGCAATTCTAGCCAACGGCGTTGTCTCATGTTAAGCTCCTTTTGATCGAGAATGTGTTGTAGGCTTTTACTGGTTCGGTTTGAACACGATGCATTTGGTTCCATATAGATAATGTCTCCATATTTTAAAAACAAACACCACCGATCCAAGTTCTAAATCATGAGTGGTGTAGTTATTCTCGTGAACTTTTAGTTGCTGAGAAGCATAGGCAATTACCTTCTCTCTCTGCATCAATACAACACCTAAACCCTTGTGTGACGCATTACAGTAGACCACAAAGTCTTCGCTTCCTTCAGGTAAATCCAGAATTGGCGCACTGCACAACTTCTGTTTTATTAACTGAAAAGCGTTTTCTTCCTTTTCACCCCAGTCAAACTTGATTCCTTTTTGTGTGAGCTTCGTCATTGATTTAGCAATCTTCGAAAATCCCTCGATGAATCTCCGATAGTAACCAGCAAGACCTAAAAATTGGCGGATCTCCGTCGGTGTCTTAGGAGATGCCCAATCTTTGATAGATTCTATCTTGGCTAGATCCACATGAATGCCTCTGCTATCAATGACGTGTCCGAGAAATTGTACCTTCGAAATCCAAAATTCACTCTTTGAAAACTTGGCATACAACTTCTCTTTCTTAAGCAATTCCAAAATTGCCTTAAGATGTTCTTCGTGCTCTTTCTCGTCCCTTGAATAAATAAGTATATCATCAATGAAGACGATTACGAACTTATCCAAGTAAGGCTTGCACACTCGGTTCATGAGGTCCATGAATACCGCCGGTGCGTTGGTTAGGCCGAATGGCATAACCTGAAACTCGTAATGACCATACCGAGTTCGGAATGCCGTCTTTGGAATGTCCTGCTCTCGTACTCTAAGATGGTGATAACCCGATCTCGGGTCTATCTTTGAATAAATACTGGATCCTTGGAGTTGATCAAATAAATCGTCAATCCTCAGGAGTGGATAACGATTCTTCACTGTCAACTTATTTAACTCCCGGTAGTTAATGCACATCCTGAATGACCCATCCTTCTTTCTTTTGACCTGTGAACAAGACGGGGCCTCCCCAAGGTGTATATCTAGGTTTATGAAGTCCTTGTCGTAAAGCTCTTGCAGTTGTTTCGACAATTCCTTCATTTCGGATGGAGCCAATCGATACCGTGCTCGAGCTCACGGGTGCGCTCCTGGAATTAATTCGATCTGGAATTCTACTGGTCGAACAGAAGGGAAGACCCGGCAATTCCCTAGGGAACCACTTCAGGAAAATCTTGATCGATTAGTATGTCCTCTAAGTTTCTTTCATTTCGTTTTGTCTCCTCTTTCTTGGCGGATATTCTATGCCAAAACAGATCTGACATACTTTTGCCATGTACTCTTGAGCTTTGGACACACGAGATAAATGGTCAACCGAGATTTCTCCCATTGTCACTTCGTTACAATGATAAATCAATGTTCATTTTCATAGCAAGGAATTTGAACAATGTTTCTCATCACATACGATCCCGGCTATTACTTTTTCCCAACGGTGATACTTTCTTAACATCCATGCCGATAATACGTTCGAAAACTACCCAGTTCTGACGGGGCATTAGTTTCTATGTTGAAAGGCTAATGGTTAAGAAATTTAAAGTACAACCTCGTATAATGGTGTCTATCCCGACTATTTTCCCATCAGCTAATTCGACATCATAACTATTTTCTAATGGAGTTGGGGCGATGTTAATCAGGGAACTAAATGCAGTGGATATAAAGCTCCTATCGGCACCAGTGTCGAATAAGATAGATGCATAGTGGTTGTTTAAGAGGAACGTACCCGTGATGACATTAGAGTCCGGGTCCCTCGATGCATTCCCTTTCTTCTCTGCATTCCCAACTGCATACACCCAACCTTGTGCACTCCCATTTCCTCCATCCTTATTCTTCAACTTTGGACAATCTCTCTTGAAATGTCCTGGAGCTCCACATTCAAAACAACCATTTCCTTTGGGATTCGCCCCATTGCCCTTCTTGTAACATTCCGTATTTTCAGGTCATTTACAATACTATTTAATTTCACTATTTATTTTTTTTCTCGTACGCGTTCACTTTTAATTTTAATCGTTAAGCTAAATCGCGTAGACTGAAAATGATCATACAATGTAAACGGGCATTAAACAATTAAATGTTTACATCAAGCAAGTGTTATATGAATTTTTATGGAGGATAATATTAATTAACTTTGGCCTCTTATATCTATTTGGCTACGTTAAAATGCTTACGTTTCCACGATATAAATGCGTTTTAGCATTCCCGGAAGTTCTAAAACCTAATCTACGCCTAAACGAATACCCCTACGATTATACCCAATACTCAAATAATAAATTTAACATCACATATATATTGTATTATGCCGAAAAATAGGAGGGATAGAACCAAGAAGTATTCATCACTTTGCATCAATATCTAGATTTAAGGAATGTACTATTTACACCCTCTATCAACTTGGCATTGTTAACCTTAAGCTAGGGTTAGAAAGTATCCTTGGTTAAGTTTAGGGAGATATTTTTACAATAAATAAGCATGCATGCTATGGTAAATTTAAATACTTACACTTAACAAAAATTCATTTCTTTCTTCCTTTCTTTGTCCCAAAACCCACGGCACAAAACCCCTTTGTAACACAATCCATACTTTGATTTTCTAAGATTAAACAACCCTTTACACATCAATCTTAAGGTATTCTAAGGTGTTTGCAAGCATTGGTTCATCATTTGCAAGTATTAAGAAGAAAGTAAAGATTTGGGCTTTTGGAAACCTAATATAGGGTTATAAGCTTGAAAGCTCTTGGATTTTAGTCGAAACACGGGTTTAGCATTCATTTGACATCCTATACATCATCACTTAAGGTTTTACATAATATCTTTATACTTTTATTTCTTATGATTTTATGTGTTACATGTTAAATATAGCCATAATCACCACTAATGACTTTTAAATGTGTAAAATGGGTTTTTATTTGAGTTTATCAATTTATACACTTATTCTCATGTCCTAATGTTATAAATATCATGGGAAAATAGATCTATAAAAATGTTAACTTATGGTTTAAGTATAAACATGTTTAAGGACTAATTTGGGTTTGTCAAATGTTTGCTATGTGTAAATACTAGTGGAAAACAATGAAGTAAAGGGTTGAACTTGTTACAATAAATTTACAAAGACTAGGGATGATATTGGATATTATTATAAGTACCACATATGTAAAATATGGTTACAAGAGTTTTATAGTAAACTACTAAAATAATTAATACATAAAAAAACAAGGTTTTTATAAGATTATACAATGTGTAATACTTATGGGCTGTCTAAAATCCGAAATTTCATTACAGAAAGTTTTGGACTTAATATAATTATATACGCCTCATGTCGATTCCATTATGATAAGAAAACTCGAAAAACCGATCTATAACGTAAAAGATACGATAAACAATGAGTTTTCTACGATTTAATACTTTTAGAAAACCGATTTTTATAAAGTACTATTCATTAACTGAACTTCATTTTAAAAACCTATCTAAAATCATGATATAATTTTATTACGAGATCCCGTACTCGAAGGAATCTCTAAAATCGGGATTAAATCGAATAAGTTATTTACGATTACATGTTTTAGCTAATTAAAACCCTAACGCAATACGAGCCGATTGTGAACTGTAATTTACTATTCATGCAGAATCTTAAACATGTAATATTTTGATCGCATCGTCTTACTACGAAAGACAGTGGACGTAAGAAACTGCTGAGGCAACGGGCATTTCAAACGACCAATTAGGTATTTTTACGAAAAGTATATTTTATACGTTTTCACTTTATAAATTTTATTTTTACTAAACGATTTGTGGTGAAATTATGCTATATAGATATTATTGAGTTGGTATCAAAAGTGCTATATTTACTAGGGAGTTTCATAATGAGGCCTCGTGTCGGATGGCGTATCGACGTTTTTTTGTTGGATTTACGATTTAAAGTATCTACTAAACTCCTTCGAACGTCATGTCATGATCCTCTTTTAATTTTTTGATTGCACGAACGATAGCACGATGTAACTACTTATAAAGATTATAGTGAAGTTATAAATTGAAGTACTCGGTACTTATCACGACCTTAATTGAAATAGGTTGCATCAAACATTTTGAGTGAATTTTATCTGTGATTATTGACTATAGTACTCAGGTGAGTTCATACGCCACCTTTTTTACTATCTTAATTGGTTTTACACTCTAAGGGCTGGGTTGTTATGAATGAATTACATTATTGCTTCCCCAACGGCTACTCCCGTTGAGATTTCATTGCTTATTTACTAGTGGACACATGTGTTTTTCTAAGTGTTTTCATAGTGTTTTAAACTGTATGCTATCCAGATTACTGACCTGAATTTTATTGCCTTAATTTACCCACTATTGCACATTTAAGTCCACTACTATATCATGATACCGTCAATTGCTTATCTGTAGGTGAGCGCGAGTGTTGTGGATAGATCTATCGGGACATGACTATCAACCTCCTGGAATTTCTGGTAACAAGGTTGTTCATGGTGCATTTAACATGAGATTACTTTAAGGTTGTTGGCAAAGCATCATATAAATTGGGCACAAACTAGTTAAGGCCTTCGGGTTCATGAGTTAGTGCAATTAATAAAACGTTTTGGACTTCTTAATGTGTTTAGACGTCTATTATTACAGCGATTCTTGTGGTCCACCTATTTACAACAATCCTAAGATTTCACTCAACCTTTGTGTTGACTTTCTAGCATGTAAGATTTTCAAGTCCTCGGGTTATGAAGACTGAAGGGGAGCCTGTGAGCGGATATCTAATTGAATGATGGATTCTGTGTTTTATCAATATTATTATGTACAACTTTTGTGTCTTTCATAAAACTTAAGTCATCTTTTGAGATTTTGTTTAAATTGTATGTTGGATGTCTATTGACTTCAAAAACTTATGGGACCTAATGTAGTAACTCTGATATGTTTGCTATAAATGAATAATTATCTAAAACGTCCATTCTTGGTCATATACTATATCTTTGTTTCTTTAGTATGTTGTTGTACTTGAAAGTATGCCCAATGTTACTACTTCGCTGCTTTCCTGATTTTGGGGTTGTTACAGATGGTACCAGAGCCAAGGTTTAGGGAACTGGGTCTTTTTCATAAACCTAGTCTATAACTACAAAGTTTTAAGATTTTCTTTTCTTTCATTTTCAAAATTTACCAGAATCTTTCATCGCTATCGATATCCGTAAACAGCGAGCGATATTCCCCGATCCTTACTTGCTTTTCTGATTATCATTATTGCATTATATATAACCTTATATATATATAAATACTTGTTTAAATTCGATCTCTTAACATATATCTTTTGACATATCAAATATCTATATCTATCAGTCAATTTATAACCCTGAGTAATTCTGGTTATTTACATCTATCCTTCTTTTCCTTTTCTCCATCTTATCTTATCCCATTAACTCGCATAACCTTTACCCAAATTCTTAACAATTGTAAACGCTATGTTTCCAGAATCATGCCGCCCAGGGAGATTTAAGAAGAAATCCGTTAGGAAGATAGTGGAAAGCCGTTTGTATATGTGGGCCAATGCCATGAAAAATTGAAAAGACTAGAGCTGACTCAAACAATACTGGTGGCAAATCTGGATCAACAAATACTGGAGGGACTGTTGTGCCAGAGACTGCATGGATGTTCGCTATAAGGACATTTTATGAACTGCAAGCTCACTCTTTCAAGGGGAGACTGAATGGGCGTAGTCGTGACGAAAACGTTTGGTTCGATAAAGCATCCTTGAGCAAGTGTTTATGGTTGCAAATGTGATGAAGATGACAAGTGAAGTTTGCTATGTGCACGTTCAGAGGGTCGTGCCCTCAACCTGGGTGGAACGGAATGTGTCAGAACTTGGAACTCGCTAAATGCATATCGATCCCCTGGAGCAACGTGAAAAGCTATCCGAGACGACCTGGAATACTGCCCAGCAACCCCGAAAATCGAAAAGATGGAGGCAAGAGCTCATGGCTCGACTCTGAAGGAGATGATATCGAGGCTTACAGCAATCGCTTTCCATGAACGAGTTTGATGTGTCCTCGAATTGATGCCCACTGGAAGCAAGAAGTTAGAAAGTACATTCGTGGGTTTTCTGAAGGAATCAAAGGATATATCACTTCTTCTTAGGCCTGCGACCTTGCATGAGGCATATCAACATGGCCCGTGCACTGATTCGAGCAACAGATCAGGGTAAGGCTGCATGAATTTGTAAAAGTATAAAAGGAGAATGGGCAAGACAACCAATTGGAACAACAAATAACAATAACCATCAACTACAAACAATAACCACAACAACAAACAGAACGCAACCGAAACAATACAATTTATCCCCAAGCAACAAAAATAGGAGACAGGAACCTGTCAGGGCATATGTTGCCAGCCCCGCTGGAGGAAAGATTTATGCTGGAAATTTACCAAAGTGCAATCGATGCAACTTACACTCTATGGACCGTCTGCCTCAAAGGATGCCAGAAATGTCAAAAATGGGGTCACCTTAGAGAAGGATTGTAGATTCGGGGTTAGGGTGCAGGTAATAACTTCCGGCAATAATGTGACATGCTCGATCGGGTGTTGGTGTGAAAGGACACTACAAGGACAGTGTCCCAAAAAGCAAGGAACCAGCAGAATGATGGAAGCTCGTGCTAGAGCTTATGTGTGTGGTTGAAAATCCGCAGCAAATACCGAATGTGATCACGGGTACGTTTTCTCCTTATTGATCACTACCTTGTTATTCTCTTTTGATTCTGGTGCTCTGAGAAGAGTTTTGTATCTTCTGCGTTTACGCCTTTTATTGATTATATGCCCCAACCCAGCTTTGAACATAATTATGAAATCGAATTAGCAGACGGAAAAGTTAGTTTGCACCAATACCATTTTATTGTAGTTGCACCTTAGTTTATTCAAATCACCGTCTTCAAAAATGACTTGTTGCCAAACACCAACCTAGGAAGTTTTGATGTTATCATTGGAAATTATCGGAATGGATTGGTTGGCATACTACCGAGCTCTCATCGATTGTTATGAGAAGATTGTCCGAATTCCTCTTCCGAATGAGCGAGATTCTTGAAGTCCAAGGTGAGAGGCCGGAAAAGGATTCTGGATCACTTGCGTGTATCAAGGCTGATGAGAAAAAGCTTGATGACATCCGTGTTGTCAGAGATTTCCCCGGAAGTATTTCCAGATGATCTGTTCGGGTTTACCTCATGTGCGAGAGGTAGAATTTCGCATCGATCTGATCCCCAGGCGCCATACCAGAGTTCGTTAGGTCTCCTTACCGGTTAGGCTCCTTCTGAAATGTACTTAGACTAGAATTGTCGAAACCAGCCAAAGAACTTCCAATTGAGAAGGGTTTTATTTCGACCAAGTCAACTCACCGGGGAGCACCTGTGCTCTTTGTCTAGATGAAGGACGGTTCGATAGGGATGGAAATGGTGTATTTGACTTAACAGGGAGCCTAAACAAGTAGACTATAAAGAACGTTCACCCCCCTCTTCCAAGAATTGTGACTTGTTTCCATTATTTACAAGGTGCGTGGTTGTTCTCCAAGATAGATCTTCGTTTCTGGATATCATCAGTTGAGTGTACCGAGAAGAAGATTATACCTGAGAAATGACCGCGTTTTTGACCGACTAAGGGGCACTTTGAGTTCACAAGTCATGCCATTTTTGGGATGACCAAAACGCCGCCTAGCAATATTTATAGACTTAATGAACCGCTGTATGCATGCCCGTTTTTTTTTTTATTTGGACACAAATTCGTTAATTATGTTCATTGACGACCTTTTAATCTACTCCAAGTCAGATGAAGGGCACGAAGTCCACCTGAAGACAATTCTAGACTTCTCATGACGGAGATGTTGTACGACTAAATTTTCAAAAGTCGCGACATTTTGGTTGAAGGAAAGTTCAGTTCCTAGGACCATGTGGTCAACTTTGAGTACGGTTTCCACGTGGGGATCCTCTAGCAAGGTTGAGTCAGTCATGAACTGGAAGACCCCTGAGTCACCAACAGAAATCGTTCATTTCTAGGACTTGGCATGGTTACTTATCCGAAGGTTTATCGAACAATTTCTCCAAGATCGCTAAAAGCCCCTCACCATGTTGACTCAATAAGAATAAGGCATATGTGTGGGGCGATAAGCAAGAGGAAGCTTTCCAAATTCTTGGAAGGTGATATCGTATTATGCAATGCTCCTGTGTTAGCACTCCCGATGCGACCACCGATGACTTTATGCTTTTAGTGGTTCTATTGTGATGCATCAAGAACAGGTTTTGGGTGCGTGCTGGAATTGCAGCAAGGCAAAGTAGATAGCTATATGTGTCAAGACAGACTGCAGATACATGAGAATAATTATACCAACCCACCGACCTGGAATTGGTGTGCGGTGGTGTTTGTCCCTTAAACAGCTGGAGACATTATTTTTATGGTACGAAAAGTGTCTCTAACTGACCACATAGAGTCTCCTAGTACATATTCGATCAGTAAAGAGTTGATTATGCGCATAAGTCCGGTGGATCGAGCTTCTTTGTGTTTATGAAGCGAGATCTCAAATACCACCAGATGGCATGGCAAAATCTCATCCCCTGGTGGCAGATGCACTTGAGCAGAAAGAAAGACTCAAGCGAGACCGAGTACGTGCCTTTATGAGTATATTTCTTCATTCCTGGACTTAAGACTAAGATTTTGGAAGCATGAGCGAAGCTTCCAAGGATCTCAAAAGCACAGGTTGATAATGGACTAAGAGGATTAGAAAGACACTTTGAGCAACGAGCTGATGGGTGAATTTACTTCTTTGATCGTATCTGGATCCTATAATTGGAGATGTAAGGAATTAATCATGGATGAAGCTCCATACATCTAGATATTCAGTACATCGGTGCAGATGATGTACTATGATCCTGGAGAGACTTAAATTGGTGGCCTGGTATGAAGAGGAGACATTGCTGAGTACGTTAGCCAGATGTCTTACATGTCTAAGATTAAGCCGAACACCAGGAAAACCCTAAGGACCTTACTTCTGCAACCAGAAATTCCTGGAGTGGATCATGGGAAAATGTTAGACAATGGACTTTATCACAAAGTTGCCTAAATGCAGCAGTGGGTATGATACGAATTTGGGTCATTGTGGATAGACTGGCTCAAGTCGGACATCTTATTTCCCTACTATTCCACGTGAGGGACTACAAAACGAGAAGGACTAGCAAAGATTTATTATGGTCAACGAGATTGTAGCGGAGACATGGTGTTTGCCGGGTGTCAAATCATTCCAGAACTGGATGGTCGATTCACGTCACACTTATGGCAAGCTTTTCAGGAAGCAATTGGGTTGCAGATAGACATGGAGTACAGCTTACCACCCTCCAGACCGCACGGTCAGATGTGAGCGTAATATTCAGACGCTGGAGGATATGCTTCGAGCCTGCGTTGTTATGGATTTTGGGTTGGCAGTTGGATACTCATCTTCCATTGATTGAGTTTTCTTATAATATCAGTTACCACACATAGCATTAAGTGTGCACCATTATTTGAGGCTCTGTACGGGCGAAGGAGGGAAATGTAGACCCCCGTAATATGGACTGAAGTTGGAGAAGAATGTCAGCTTATTGGACCAGAAAAGGAAATTGTGCAGAAACGACTGAAAAGATTTTTTTCCAAATCAAGGAAAGATTGAAAATGGCAAGAAGTCGCCAGAAAAGCTATGTGAATAGAGACGTAAGCTCTTGAATTCGAAGTTGGAGACCGAGTGTTACTGAAGGTTTCTCATGGATGGAAGTGGTACGATTTGGTAAAGAAAAGGAAACTAGCACCACGATATATCGGACCATTTTGAAATCCCAATGAGCCCCGTGTGTTGGACCGGTGGTTATCGGCTTGAAGTTACCCCAGGAGCTAGTTGTGTTTCACAAACGTTTCATGTGTCAAACCTCCTTGAAATGTTTGGCGGAGCCAGCAGATGTCACGTCGCCTTTAGGATGAGATCGAGATTGATGAAAATCTTCGTTTTGTTGAAGAACCTCTGAATCGCGGAATACGAGATGTGAATGAAGCTATAGCGTATGAAGAATCCCATTAGTCAATGTTAGTTGGAACTCTCGGCAAGGGAGTGAGTATACCTGGGAACGAGAAGACCAATTCCGGATAAAATATCCGCATCTTTTCTCCGAACCCGTACCTTCGTCAATATGTGCAAAAACTGAGCCCTTTGAGGACAAGCTCATTTAACGGAGGAGGAAGGACTAGTATACATTCCGTATTTTCAAGGCTCATCGTACAATTCTATTTAATTTTCACTATTTATTTTTTTTCTCGTAGGTTCACTTTTAATTTTAATCGCTTAAGCCTAATGCGTAGACTGAAAATGATCATACAACTGGTATCTATCGGGATTAAATAATTAAATGTTTACATCAAGATCGTGTTATATGATTTATTTGAGAGGATAATTAAAAACTTTGTTCTATCTTATTTTATTTGGCTACGTAAAATGCTTACGTTTCACGATGAAATGCGTTTAGGCATTCCCGGAAGTTCTAAAACCTAACTACGCCTAAACGAATACCCACGATTATACCCAATACTCAAAATAATAAATATAACATCACATATATATGTATTATGCCGAAAATTAGAGGATAGAACCAAGTATTCATCACTTTGCATAATATCTAGATATTAAAGGAAAGTACTCTTACACATTATCAAACTTGGCATGGTTAACCTTAGCTAGGGTTAGAAAGTACCCATGGTTAAGTTAGGAGATATTTTTACTATAAATATCGCATGCCACTGCATGAGTTCTCGTAAATTTACATACTCTTACACTTAACAAAAATTCATTTCTTTCTTCCTTTCTTTGTCCCAAAACCCACGGCACAAAACCCCTTTGTAACACAATCCATACTTTGATTTTCTAAGATTAAACAACCCTTTACACATCAATCTTAAGGTATTCTAAGGTATTTGCAAGCATTGGTTATCATGGCAAGTATTAGAGGAAAAAGTAAACATATTAGGGTTTTGGAAACTAATTAGGGTTATAGCTTGAAAGCTTGGGATTTCAGTCTAACACGGGTTCTAGCATTCATCTTTACATCCTATACATCATCACTCAAGGTTTTCCTAATATCTTTATTACTTTTATTTCTTATGATTTTTTATGCGTTGTTACATCGTTTAAGATAGCCAATAATCACCTCCCTCAATTGGACTTTTAAATGTGTAAATCGGCGCTTTTTGTATTTGAGTTTATCAATTTATACACTTATTCTCATGTCCTAATATTATAAATATCATGGGAATATTGAATCTATTAGAAGTGAACTTATGTTTAAGTATAACCTGTTCTCAAGACTAATTAGGGTTTTCAAAGTTATCTAAATGTAAAGTTACTAATTGAAACAATGAAAGTAATAAGGGTTGAACTTGTTACAATAAAATTTACATGGGACTTAGGATGTATTGGATATTAGTATTATAGTACACATATGTTAAAATATGGTTACAAAAAGTTGTTATAGTAAAACTACTAAACTTAGTAATACATATAAAAAATAGTTTTTATAAATGATTTATACATGGTGGAATTACTTAGGGGCTGTCTAAAATCCAGAAATTTCATACAGGAAATGTTTGAACTTAATTAATTATTAATACGCTCATGACGGTATTCCATAATGATATGAAAACTCGGAAAAATCGAACTATATACGAAAAGTATACGTTAAAAACGACGTTTACGAACTATAAATACTTTTATAAAACTATTTTTATAAAAAGTTACTATTCATTACAGCACATTTCATTTTAAAAACATCTAAATATGATATATCTTTAATTACGAGACGTGTGTACTCGAAGGAATCACTAAATCGGGATTTTAAACCGAATAATTATTACGATCTACAAGTTTACGCTAAATTAAAACTCTTAAAACGGACAAACGATGCGATTTGTGAACAGTATTCTTATATTATCGCAGAATCTTAAAAAAAATGTAATATTTTTTTGATCGCTCGTCTTACTACGAAGACGTGACGTAAGAAACCAGCGAGCAACGGGGCTTTAAATACGACCAATTAGGTCATTTTTCGTAAAGTATATTTATAAACGTTTTCACTTTATATATATCTTTTTACCTTAAAACGATAAGTCGGTGTTGATTATGCTATATAGAATCATTGAGGGGTTATCAAAGTGATATATTACTACGGGTGTTTCATAATGGAGGCTCTTCGGATGGTCGTATCGACGATAAAGTTGTTGGATTTACGATTTAAGTACTCCTTAATCTCGAACGTCATGTATGACCTCTTTAAATATGATAGCCGAACGTTAGCACGAGTAACTACTATAAGATTTTATTGAAATGTTATAATTGAAGTACTCTGGGGTACTTATACAGACCGTTAATTTAAAATTGGTTGCATCAACCATTTTGGTGACCATTTTATGTGTGATTATTGGGTACTATCAGTACTCAAAGGTGAGTTATAGCCCCTTTTTATATTAATTGTTTTACAAACTCTAAGGGTTGTGAATTACATTGCTTATTTTACTATTGGAACAAGTGTTTTTCTAAGTGTTTTCAAAGTGTTTTTAAACTGTATGCTATCACAGGATTACTTGCCTGAATATTTTTGCTATAGTTACCACTATGCAATTAACGTCCATTATATCATGAACCGTCAATTGCTATTGTAGTGTAGAGCGCGAGTGTTGTGGATAGATATTGGGACTGACAATCCCACTTGGATTTATGGTCACAACGTTGACTCATGGTGCATTTAAATTGAGAATACTTTAGGTTGTTGGCAGCTTCTATACATTTGGGACACAAACTGTTAAGGCTTCGGGTTCCTTTGCTTAGTGCAATAATAAACGTTTTGGATTCTAATATTGTGTTTTAGAGTCTATTATTACATCGATCTTGTGGTCCACCAATTTACCAACAATCGCTATGATTTCTTCTCAAACCTTTGTGTTGACTTTTCAGGCATGTAAATTTCAAGTCCCTAGGGTTATGAGACTGAAGGGGAGCTTCGCTGCGCGGATATCATGAGAGGATTCTGTGTTTTATCTAATTATATGACAACTTTTGTCTTTCAATATATTCATAGTGGTTGTTTAAGAGGAACATACCCGTGAAGACATTGGAGTCTGGGTCCCTCGATGCATTTCTTTTCTTTTCCGCATTCCCAACTGCATACAACCAACCTTGTGCACTCCCATTTCCCCCATCCTTATTATTCAACTTGGGACAATCTCTCTTGAAATGTCCTAGAGCTCCACATTCAAAACAACCATTTCATTTGGGATTTTCCCCATTGCCCTTTTGAGTATTAGCAACATTTATGTTGCCAGAACTCCTGCAGTCGCGGGCAAAGTGCCCTATCTTGTTGCACTTGTGGCACTTCTGAGTACACGGGCCATTGTGGTGAAAATGGCACTTGGTGCACTTGGGCAAAGATCCCTCATACGGCTTCTTTTCACTTGTCCTTATATTGTAGACCTTGGCGACATTCTGCCTCTTAAAGGGTTGTTTTTGGTGACCATGGTTGTTTCTGGATGAATCATCAGCCTTCCTTTTGTTGTCAGAATGTCTTTCCGCATAGGTGTGGAGTTTCTGATCCATCAAGTCGTCGGCCAACTCAATAGTCTCATCCAACATCTTGGGTCTGGCAGACTTGACATTTCCATAAATATTATCAGGAAGTCCACTGATTTACTTGTCAACCTTCTCGGTTTCATTAGCAACAAACTTGGTACATATCAGGGCTAGCTCTTGGAAACGTTCAGTGTATGTTGGAACATCATTCCCTTTGACCTTTAGGTTCTACAGCTCGATTTCTAGTTTCTTGATTTCACCCTGTGGATAATACTTGTCCGTCATTTTCTTCTTGAGTACTTACCAAGTCATTGAATATGCTTCAGGACCTAAGGTTCTTATCTGACCATTCCACCAAGTCAAAGCAGCCCCTAACAGAGTGCAGGTGCAAACTTTACCTGATTTTCAATAGCACAACAACTGATATGGAAAACTGATTCCATCTTCTCGATCCACCGGGTTAAACCAACAACGCCTTCAGTTCCTTTGAAGTTCAAAGGTTGACACTTCATGAAGTCAGCGTAGAAACAAGGGCGTGCAGTTTGCACGTTCCTTCGGTTATCCTCGTGTGAACTGTGGCTTCCGTCTCTATTAGTAGAGTTTCGTAGAAGAGCTTGATCAATCATAGCTTGAACGGATTTTAGAGTCATGTTGTTTGGGTTGGTGTTGTTAGAAGGGGTATTCGGTCCTCGTCTTGTCACAGGTGCCATGATTCGTCTAAATCACAAGAGACAAAATGTGAGGTCACAATTATGACAAGATATATAATAATTTACAGATGAGATAACAACACAAGAGAGGTATATAGTACAACATAACACATCTATTTCATTCATAACTTGGAAAATTTTACATGAAATAGTTTTTGATACACAAATACAATACAAAAGATCTAAGGCTATGCTAGCGGGGAGAACCCCTAATACTTAACATACCTGAACAACAGCCTAGCAAAATAAAACAACATAAACCACTAGATGTGACTATCAGCATCCCTAGAAGCATCCTGGTGATCTGGAGCTCTAGTATCTGATCCTGGCTGTCTAGCTCTCCTCTGCTGCTCTCGATGTGCTAACAACTCGGTATGCATGTCACTCATCTCTCGCCTCATGTCTCTCATCACTCGGAGAGTCTCTGCCATCTGTGCCTGACACCTACGGTCAGTCTCTCGAAGTGCTGCTATCTCAGCCTGCTGCATCTGGAAGCGAGTCTTATGTACCTGGTGCTGGGTCTGAATAAGAGTACCTTGCAACTGTAGTTGTGTCTGATGTGCATGGAGCTGAGACTCGTGTGCATATACCTGCTCACGGTGGGTCTGAAGCTCAAAAGCCTCTCGGGAAGCATAGGCCTCCTCCTCCACAATCTGTATGGTCTCCTGATGAGCTATCCTATCCTCCATAATTAAGTCAACTCGCTGCAAGTCTATGGATACTCGTTGTGATATGCAAGTCCTACCCTCCTGAGCATCCTTTAGTAGAGCATATAAGTCCTGGGTATCATGCTCATGAAGCTCAGCAAGCTCTGTAACCCTAGTATTGACCTCTCCCAAGGTCATAGGTGCTATCTCAGGAACTGCCTTTGCCGGATCTACCCAAGTATCCCTAATACCATACCTAACCTCACTAATCCTCTGTCATCTCGCTTCAGCATCCATAGTGCTGACAAACCCATAATCTATCCCTCGGCCTCTGGTAGGTCTAGCAGTAGAACTCTCCCCGGTCTCATACATGTACTTAGGAGGTTTTAAGGATTTAACACATGTGACAAATGGTTCATGGTCTCTCTTGCCTATATTCGGCCAACAAAGGTTTTTAACACAAAAATATAATAAATTTTGTGTTTAGGGATTAAAAATGGGTATTGGTTTGAGTCTAGGTATTTCCGAGGTATGTCTAAATGTATCTTATTGCGAAACGTAAGCCTTTTACATGACCAATAAAAAATAAAATACGCAAGGTTAATAATTATCTTCCTAATACTTATATAACACTTAATTGACGTAAACCTTTATTTATTTAGTGACCATTTATGTTAAATGATTATTTCTAGTCTACGCGATTTAGCTTAAAAGTTAAATTAAAAGTGAACGCGTATCAGACTAAAATAAATAGTGACGAATAATAGGAGTCATAAAATGACCTGAAATTGAGAAATGTTATAGTCTCCACCCGTTAAAAGAACTTTGTCCTCAAAGCTTATGACCATGTAGTGGATGACGAAGCCCGGTTTATGAAAAACTGTGGTTATTTCTGTTTGAACGAATCTTCACGTTCCCAGGTGAACTCAGGACCTCTCCTAGAGTTCCAGCAAACCTTAACCAATGGTATCCGACTTTGCTTTAAATCGTTTGTTCGTTTATTCCATGATGTTCAACAGGCTCTCCACAAACGGAGCTTATCATCAATGTGAATGCCTTCTACGACATGACCCGAATGTTCGTCAGCAAACATTTCTTTCAGATTAACACATGAAAGGTATGGTGAACCCCTGCTCAGCTCTGAGGAAAGTTCCAGGAGGCCCTGTAGCAACTTTCCCAACATTGGCTAACCCCTTTGAAAAGGTCCTGACAATCTCGGTTTCAACTTGCCCCGCTTACCGAATCGTACAACCCCTTTCCAAGGTGAGACCTTGAGCATAACCCTATCCCCATCTTCGAACTCCATCGGCTTTTGCTTAAAATCTGCGTAGCTCTTTTGTCGATCCTAAGCAGCTTGAATTTCCTGCTTGATCAGGACGATCTTTTCTGTTGTTTCTTGGATCATTTCTGGACCAGTCAGTTAAGCTTCTCCAACTTCGGCCCAACACACAGGTGATCGACATTTTCAGCCATAAAGTCCTCATCAATGCGGCCTTATGCTAGCAATATTAACTGCTTGTTATACAAAATTCGACTAAACAGTGCAAATACTTTTAACCACAACCCTTGCCAAAATCAATCACGCAAGCACGTAGCATGTCCTCGAGAGTTTGAATAGTCCTCTCGCTCTAGCCGTCAGTTTTTGGATGATACGCAGTGCTCATACTCAGGTCTGTACCCAAATTTTTCTGAAATGATCTCCAGAAATTTGGTGTGAACCTCCCATCACGATCACAGATGATTGAAACAGGAATTTCGTATCTTGCTACAATTTTGTTCAGGTACAACCTTGCCAACTTGTTTAATGGATTATTTTCCCTTATTGGCAAGAAGTGAGCAGGTTTTGTGAGTCGATCCATAATCACCCAGATGGTGTCGAAACCTTGTGATGACTTAGGAAGCTTAGTGATAAAATCCATCGTGATATTATTCCACTTCCACTCGGGTATTGCTGGTTGTACTAATAATCCCGATGGCCTCTGATGTTCGGCCTTGACCTTCGCACACATCAAGCACTTGCTAACATAGGTGGCGATGTCAGCTTTCATATTGGGCCACCAATATAGTTTTTTCATGTCTTGGTACATCTTTTCAGAACCGAGACGGATAGAATACTTCGACTTGTGGGATTTATGCATAATCACGGATCTTAAGTCGCCATAGCATGGTAACCAACTTCTTCCATTTAAACATAAAGTTCCGTTGGCGCGTGGTTCCAACTTTTCCTTGGGTATATCCTTTCTGATCATACCGCCTACATCTTCATTCTCAAGATTCTTTGGTTTCAGGGCTTCGATCTGAGCCTCTAGTATTTTTTTTGGGAAGATCCAAGCCAATAGTCATAACTAAGGCTCGAACCCGCAATGGCTCAATCCGTTCCTTACGGCTCAATGCATCGGCCACTACGTTTTCCTTTCCTGGGTGGTAACGGATGTCACAATCGTAATCACTTAGCAATTCAAGCAAACGGCGTTTCCTCATGTTAAGCTCCTTTTGATCGAGGATGTGTTATAAACTTTTATGGTCGGTGAACATGGTGCATTTGGTTCCATATAGGTAATGTCTCTATATCTTTAGAACAAACACCACCGATCTAAGTTCTAAATCATGAGTGGTGTAGTTCTTTTCATGAATTTTTAATTGTCGAGAAGCATAGGTAATCACCTTCTCTCTCTGCATCAATACAGCACCTAAACCCTTGTGTGAAGCATCATAATAGACCACAAAGTCTTCACTTCCTTCAGGTAAAGCCAGAATTGGCGCACTGCATAACTTCTGCTTTATTAACTAAAAAGTGTTCTATTCTTTTTCACCCCAGTCAAACTTGACTCCTTTCTGAGTGAGCTTAGTCATTGATTTAGCAATCTTTAAAGATCCCTCGATAAATCTCCGATAGTAACCAGCAAGACCTAAAAATTAGCAGATCTCCGTCGGTGTCTTAGGAGATGTCCAATCTTTGATAGATTCTATCTTGGCTGGATCCAAATGAATGCCTCTGCTATCAATGACGTGACCAAGAAATTGTACCTTCGGAATCCAAAATTCACACTTTGAAAACTTGGCGTACAACTTCTCCTTCTTAAGCAATTCCAAAATTTCCCTTAAATGTTCTTCTAGCTCCAGTCTTGTCCTTTGAATAATAAGTATATCATCAATAAGACGCTTACAATCTTATCCAAGTAAAGCTTGCACACCTCGGTTAAATGAGTCCATGAAATACCGTAGGTGTGTTTGTTAGCCCGAATGGCATAACCTGAAACTCGTAATGACCATACCGAGTTTGGAATGCCGTATTTGGAATGTCCTGCTCTCGTACTTTAAGCTGGTGATAACCCAATCTTAAATCTATCTTTGAATAAATACTAGATCCTTGGAGTTGATCAAATAAATTGTTGATCCTCGGGAGTAAATAACGATTCTTCATTGTCAGCTTATTTAACTCACGGTAGTCAATGCACATCCTGAATGACCCATCCTTCTTTTTGACGAACAAGACCGGGGCTCCCCAAAGTGAGAAACTAGGTCTTATGAAGCCCTTGTCGGAAAGCTCTTGTAGTTGTTCCGACAATTCCTTCATTTCGGATGGTGCCAATCGATACGGTGCTCGAGCTACGGGCGCGGCTCCTGGAATTAAGTCGATCTGGAATTCCACTGGTCGAGCCGGAGGAAGACCCGACAAGTCCTCGGGAAACACTTCAGGAAAATCTTGGACGATTGGTACGTCCTTAAGTTGCTTTCCTTCCGACTTGTCCTCCTCTTTCTTGGCGGATATCTATGCCAAAAAGATTTGACATCCTTTCGCCATGTACTCTTGAGCCTTTGAACATGAGATAATGGTCAACCGAGATTCTCTCCCGTCGTTACTTTCGTTACCACGAAAAATCAAGGTTTCATTCCCATAGGGAATTCGAACAAGTTTCTCATCACACACGATCACGGCGTGACACCTTCTTAACCAATCCATGCCGATAATAACGTCGAAACTACCCAGTTCTACGGGCATTAGATCTATGTTGAACGGATGGTTTTTATGAAATTTAAAGTACACCACGCAAAATACCCCCCATAATAGTCTACCCTGAAACTATATTCCCACAGAGCTTATATCGTCATCGTAACTATTTTCTAATAAGTTGGGGATTGGTTTGCATGTTAATCAGAGAACTAAATGCAGTAGATATAAAGCTTCTATCGGCACCAGTGTCAAATAAGATAGATGCATAGCAGTTGTTTAAGAGGAACGTACCTGTGACGACATTGGAGTCTGAGTCCCTCGATGCATTTCCTTTCTTTTCCGCATTCCCAACCACTGCATTACACCAGCCTTGTGCACTCCTTTTCCCCCATCAATCTGTAGTCTTCCCACTAGGGACATCTCTCTTGAAATGTCCTGGAGCTCCACATTCAAAACAACCATTTCCTTTGGGATTTGCCCTATTGCCCTTCTGAGTATTAGCAACATTTGTGTTGCCAGAACTCCTGCAGTTGCGAGCAAAGTGCCCTACCTTGTTGTACTTGTGGCACTTCTGACTACACGGGCAATTGTGGAGAAAATGGCACTTGGTGCACTTGGGCAAAGATCCCCCATACGGCTTCTTTTCACCTGTTCGCATATTGTAGACCTTGGAGACATTCTGCCTCTTGGAGGGTTGTTGTTGGTGACCATGGTTGTTTTTGGATGAATCATCAGCCTTCCTTTTGTTGTCAGACTGTCTTTTCCGCATAGGTGCGAGTTTTTTTGAATCCCATCAAGTCGTTGCCAACTCAATATCTCATCATCCCAACTCGGGGTCTGGTAACTTGACACTTTTTTCCCCCCCCATAAAATGTATCAGGAAGTCCATTGATTACTTGTCAATCTTCTCAGTTTCATTAGCAACAAACTTGGTACATATTAGGGTTAGCTCTTGGAAACGTTCAGTGTATGTTGGAACATCATTCCCTTTGACCTTTAGGTTCCACAGCTCGATTTCTAGTTTCTTGATTTCACCCTGTGGACAATACTTGTCCGTCATTTTCTTCTTGAGTACTTCCCAAGTCATTGAATATGCTTCAGGACCTAAGGTTCTTATCTGACCATTCCACCAAGTCAAAGCAGCCCCTAACAAGTGCAGTGGCAAACTTTTACCTGATTTCAATAGCACAACACGGATATAAAACTGATTCCAGCTTCTCGATCCACTGGGTTAAACCGACAACGCCTTCAGTTCCTTTGAAGTTCAAAGGTTGACACTTCATGAAGTCAGCATAGAAATAAGGGCGCGCAGTTTGCACGTTCCTTCGGTTATCCTCGTGTGAACTGTGGCTTCCGTATCCAATAGTGGAGTTTCGCAGAAGAGCTTGATCAATCATAGCTTGAACGGATTCTGGAGTCATGTTGTTTGGGTTGGTGTTGTTAGGAGGGGTATTCGGTCCTCGTCTTGTCACAGGTGCCATGATTCGTCTAAATCACAAGAGACAAAACGTGAGGTCACAATTATGACAAGATATATAATAATTTACAGATGAGATAACAACACAAGAGAGGTATATAGTACAACATTAATAAACCAAAAAACAAATCCCCCTTAAAAAAATTTTTTTTGTATTTTTTTCAATTGCCCTAAACCTGGAAAATTACATGAAATAGGTTTTTGAATACACACAAATACAATACAAAAGATCTAAGGCTATGCTAGCGGGGAGAACCCCTAATACTTAACATGCCTGAACAACAGCCTAGCAAAATAAAACAACATAAACCACTAGATGTATAATACAACAAGTAGGATGGCAACCCAAGTGTATAATACACGATCGAATAATAACCCAAAGCTCCAAAGCTTAGTAAACACCCAAGTCTTGGCTCGTAAACCTTCTTGTGACCTTGTATGAATACCTTAGTGTTATTTGTATGATTGAGGGAGATTATGAGGGTGTTTGTTTGCGGCTTATGACCCGAACAAGAGAAGAAACAAAGATGGTTTGGATTAGAGAGAGTGTTTAGTGTATGTATGAGTTTTCAAGAGTGTTAAATGTCAATGTACATGGGTATATATATAGGCTTAGAGCTAGTTAGTTTTCCTAGTCCCAAACTAAACCAAACCGTGCCCTATATTAGTGGTTTTGAGGATTCTAGTTACTCTCTAATGGTTTTGATAATACCTTACTAGTACAATCCTTAATTACATGATCTAGGTACAAGATTTACTAGGATTTAGCAAGATCTTAAGGTTTGTGTACATATGTATGTTGTCGCGGGTATCAAGAAGCGAAACAAGGATCCAGAGAGCTCAATTGGTTATTACCCAATGTGTAATAGGAATAAGTGAGAAAGTAAGTACTAATCATTAATTAATCTCTTGATGTAACAAGTATTTATTAAAAAGATTTTAAGATTTCTAAAGTGCATATATGTATGGGACGTTAGATCAAAGGAAAAAAGGGAAGTTTTTGAGATTTGCTAGGATAATACAAGTACAAGGTTTATTACCTAAAGAATGTACAGTACTTAAGGTTTAAGATTTAGCACACGTGACAAATGGTTCATGGTCTTTCTTGCCTATATTCGGCCAACATAGGTTTTTAACACAAAAATATAATAAATTTTGTGTTTAGGGATTAAAAATGGGTAGGTGGATATGAAGATCAAGTAAGTCCAAGGTATTTCGAGTGTGTTTAAATATATTTTATTGCGAAACGTAAGCCTTTTACGTGACCAATAAAAAATAAAATACGCAAGGTTAATAATTATCTTCCTAATACGTATATAACACTTGATTGACGTAAACCTTTATTTATTTGGTGACCGTTTACGTTAAATGATTATTTCTAGTCTACGCGATTTAGCTTAAAAGTTAAATTAAAAGTGAACGCGTATCGGACTAAAATAAATAGTGACGAATAATAGGAGTCGTAAAATGACCTGAAATTGAGAAATGTTACAGAAATCAGGTAATAACGGGTCAAAACCCAAGGTCAAAGTCTGCGTTTTTATTAAAAAGGTCAAAGTTCCTGCAGAAACTCGCAGGGGCGTTTTGGTCATTTTCTGTCGAGTTTCAGGTCTCGGCTAAAACTAAAAAGTTGTCCGGAATGTCGTTTTACATAAAATCTCTTTTTAGTCCGAGTCGTGAAAATGTGATATAGCGGGTCGTTTGGAGCGGGTCAGATTTAGTAACATATATATATGTAAAATGTGTATAAAAATCCAATTCCACGTTAACGTAGACTTTTGAAAAGTCAACAAAGGGGAGGTTAATACTAACCTTTTCGGGATAATAAAATAATTAAACGCTATTCACTACTGACATTGAGATATTTTACAACTTACCGTATGACATACGCCTGACACGTAGATCTCCCCCACGCCCCGTAATAGCCCACCTACGCCACAACCTCCCGGATATTCGTTTCTTCCATCCACACATTAGGAGACTGTTTGACTGGTTCGCCCGAGAAACCCACCTCATCACTATCACCCGCCTCCATCGCCGCCGCCCAACCACCCCCCAGGACCTATGAACTCCCGCCCCTCTACACCTAACATCCCACTAGAACGATATTCCTCAACCACGCCCGTTTTCGCTCACGTCTCTACCCTACCTGACCGACCCGATCGACACCACCACTTTGTTTGGTTTACGGTCACGCGGCTGCCCGAGGATTCAACCTCCCAGCTGTAGACTCCTCACACCAGTTCCCTAACACATCTATATAGAGTTTCCTTAGTGCCCGCATATCCCGCCTCTAAGCCCCAACCATATTCGGTAACGTACATCCGAGCAACGAAATTTTTAGGTCGTAGATCGTGTTCGTAATGATTTTTGTTGTCGATTAATATGATCTTCAGCCTTTCGATCAAGGATCCATAGCCTCTGCTTTTAAGTGTTTTCCATGTTTTTTCAAACCCGCCTGAGGGAGATACTCTGTAGTTTATTCTAAAATGAGAACACAATATGTTTTTTTATGCCTACCTATTGATGCCATTCACGTATTGATAAGTGCCTATTTTCCTTTGTGACCGTTAAATTGCCTTGTTGTGGGTGACGCTAATTGCATTTAAATAGATCAAGTTGGGTTTTGACAAACCCTGAATATCAACTACCCCACCCTTTTCTCTAGCATCCAGAACAACTCCCCGAGGGGGGGGGGGGGGGGGGGGGGAACAACACCAATAATAGGTATGATAGTCAGAAAAGGGTGAGCACCCTGCAAAAATCGGACAAGTTTAACTTTGACACGAGTACGTCAAATACGCAGAGAATGTGACCTCCACCTTCTCTAGACCTCCATAAACGTATCCTCCCGGGTGAAACGGTGTATAAGTGATCGGAATACATGGGCTCATTTAATTTGACAATCAGCTCTTTAATTATAAACTTTCCTATACGAGCAAATGAGTTATATGTTGTGTTGAACGCACATAAAGCGTTCCTATAGACTTTGTTTGCAACTCTAATTGATATGTCACGTCAAACTTAGTTTTTTGGTATCTTTTATTGTGATAAGTTGACCATGTTTAAGCAGTATCTCAGGTAAATGGCTGTTGTATTTGGACTTTGGTATGAGGGATGAAACTTGGCGGATACAGGCCGGTGTCTCAGTGAAGTGGTGTCATAAATTAACATAGAAGTTTTTTATGAAATCAAGTCGTGTTACGACTTTCAGAATTCAATTTCTACTTTTGGGCTGAAATGGGACCATAAATAGACTATGCCCTTTTACTAAATAAAACTTAAGTGTGTTTATAACGCCCACTCACCTTCAGTGTATATCCCTCTTTCCTCTGGTGCCCTCGAGGATCTGACACCTAGCAGTTCGCCCCCAGGTATTCTCCCCAAACTGTTTGTAATATCCAGCATACGTATCGTAGTATTGGGTGGTGTTTAACACAATGCGTTCGAGCCTATTTATTCCTGTCGAGTAAGCCAATACATGAGAAGATTACTGGTTTTATATGTTTCGAAGACACATGCCCTAATGCCTATAACCTAGTGAGAAATTGATTGTTATCACACCTATGAACAAAGTCAAGAAAGTTAGGTTTTCTAAACCTCTCACATCCTCAAGCAACATTTAACAGGTAGAGTCATCAAAAACACCTGATTCTAACACACATGTGTTGTCATCTACAGGATTGAAGTCTGTTTTTAAATAGTATTTGTAGTATCAACAAGCCTACAGGCAATAACAAGAATGATAGGATCGCGCCAACACTCGAAGTAGCAACATCAAGAATAAGTAGAATCCAACGATAGGAAGTGTAAATCTAAGTCTAATAAAAAAATCGTGTTAAAGACCCTATTTGTGATGCAAATGTTAAGCATACTATGTTAAATGCGAATTCTGAGTTAATTTATGTTAAATGTAATCAATGTATGTTTGATGCAAATCATGATGTGTGTTTCCTTGATTTTGTGAATAATGTGAATGTGCATTCTAAATCTAAGTCTGCTAGGAAAAGCAAACAAAATATTTGGAAACCTACGGGTCATGTATTCACTGAAGTAGGATTTAAGTGGAAACCAACAGGAAGAACTTTTACTATAGTTGAAAAATCGTGCCCTTTAACTAGGTTCACTTTAGCTAACTTAGTGCATCCTAAGAAATTAATGGGATAGTCAAAAAACAAAAAAAAAAAAAAAAAAATATACAAAAAAAAAACAAACAGAAAAAAAAAAAAAAAAAAGAAAAAAAAAGAGTAAAAAAAAAAAAAAAAAAAAAAACACAGCACAACGCCAAACCCCCCCCCCCCCACCAACCAAGAACTAACCAAAACCAACCACACCCCCAAAATCCCCCCCCACCGCACCCACACGAACCCAAAACACAACACAAAACCCACGCCGCATAAAACACCCTGCAATACACCAAAAAAAAAAAAAAACAACACAAAAACAACACCAAAGACAACAAAAACAAAAAGCAAAAACACACACCCCACAAACAACATCCCACCCCGCCCTCCACAATCTCCCCCCTCCACCCCACCCTCCCCCCCCCCCCATCCCGACCCCTACCACACCGATGCCCCCCCCCCCCCCCTCGCTTCCCACCCTAGCCGGACCCCCCCCCTCACACCCAAGTAGGATTCCCAGTACAAAACACCGCCAAGATTGATAGAATCCTAAGAATGCTACTCCTCGAACCCCAACATACTATGGGCATCCAATTGTTATCGAATAAATTCCATCGTCTTCTTCTCTTGACAATGCCAGGTTTTCCAGATATGTATTCGTTGGCGTATCTGGACTCTGCTGTTCACAACCGAATGACCAGGGAACCTGCTCTCGAGCTCATGAACGTTGATGGTAAATTATGGTTAACCGATAAATTCTGAACGACCAAATTGCAAAAGATAAAGGGGTATGGTGGCCTATCAGCTGGAAACACAAAAAAACAGAATTTTGTGACTATCTCAAGGTAAACTACGTCAAGGGGCTTGGACCTAACTTTTTCTGTTGCACAAATTTGCGACGCGTCGGATCTGGAAGATGCTTATTCGGAAAAACCACTTTCTTCTTGGAATTTAGAACGGCGTTGATTCCTACTTTAAGGATCCAAAGACCATAAATTTGAACACATTTCTCTTGAGGACATGCTAACGACTATTCGATCTTCTTCTATCTAAAGCATCAAATGACGACAGCTGGTTATGGCACCAGTCGTTATTCCGCAACAACTTCGGATGCTCAAACAACTAGCCAAAGACGGTATTGCTCGAGGCATTCCAAGGCTTAAATTTTAGAAAGATCATCTGTGTTCAGCATGTGCATTAGGAAAAATCAAGAAATCCTTTCATCAACCCAAGGATGAAGACACTAATCAAGAGAAACTATATCTTTTGCATATGGATCTTTGTGGCTCGATGCGTGTTGAGAGTATTAACGGGAAAAAGTATATCTTGGTGATTGTTGACGATTATTCACGATTTACTTGGGTCATATTTTTGAGATCAAAGGATGAAGCTCCCGACGCTATCATCAAGTGCTTTAAAATTATTCAAGTTCGTTTGAATGCCACACTCTGTAATGTTTGAACAGATAATGGAACGGAATTTGTTAATCAGACTCTTCGTGATTTCTATGAAAATGTCGGCATTTCGCATGAAACTTCTGTTGCTCGCACTACTCAATAGAACGACGTTGTCGAAAGGCGAAACCGAACTCTTGTGGAAGCTGCTCGCACAATGTTGATTTTTTTTAAAGCTCCTTCGTTTCTATGGGCCGAAGTAATCAACACAGCTTGTTATACCAAAAACCATTCCTTGATCCGTCTCCGCTACAACAAAACTCCTTATGAGCTGATGCACGAAAAGAAGTCGAATTTATCATTTCTTCATGTCTTTGGTTCACTCTGTTATCCGACCAATGACAGTGAGGATTTGGGTAAACTAAATGCAAATGCCGATATTGGTATTTTTGTTAGTTACGCGCCCGCAAAGAAGGCTTTCAGAATCTATAATAAGATAACCTGGAAAATTATGGAAACTATTTATGTGACGTTCGATGAGCTGACAGCAATGGCTTCTAAACAATTCGGTTCAGGACCCGGGCTTCAATTAATGACTCCTGCAGCAACCAGTTCAGGACTCGTTCCAAACATTATTCCTCAACAACCTTGTAATCCACCAAATAGATATGATTGGGATCGTTTGTTCCAACCCATGTTCGATGAATACTTCAATCCTCCAACTATAGTTGTCTCTCCAGTTCCAGTAGCTGATGCACCAAGAGCTGTTAATATAGCAGATTCACCTGTGTCTACGTCAATTTACCAAGACGCACCATCAACAAGTATCACATCAACACAAGAACAAGAACATTCTCTAATTATTTCTCAAGGTTTTGAAGAATCACCAAAAACATCACATTTTCATGATGATCCACTTCATGAATCTCTTCATGAAGACTCGACTTCTCATGGATCATCATCGAATGTGAGACCAACCCACACTCTATTTAAACACCTTGGTAGATGGACTAAGGATCATCCAATAGCAAACATAATCGGTGATCCTTCTCGCTCTGTCTCTACAAGAAAGTAACTCAAAATTGATGCCATGTGGTGTTACTTTGATGCCTTCCTAACTTCTGTAGAACCAAAGAACTTCAAACAAGCAATGACTAAACCATCTTGGATCGATGCAATGCAAGAAGAAATCTATGAATTTGAAAGACTACAAGTTTGGGAATTGGTGTCGTGTCCAGATAAAGTCATGTTGATCAAACTCAAATGGATTTATAAGGTCAAAACAGATGAATTTGGCGAAGTACTAAAGAATAAGGCTAGATTAGTTGCTCAGGGATTTAGACAAGAGGAAGGAATCGATTTCAAGGAATTATTTGCACCAGTTGCAAGAATAGAGGCCATCTATATCTTTATAGAAAATGCAGCCAACAAGAATATGACAATCTTCCAAATGGACGTCAAAACGGCTTTCTTAAATGGCGAGCTCAAAGAAGAGGTCTATGTTTCTCAACCAGAAGGATTTGTTGATCAGGATAACCCATCGCATGTATATAAGCTCAAAAAGGCCCTGTACGGTCTCAAACAAGCACCACGTGCATGGTACGACATGCTGTCAAGTTTCCTCATCTCACAACATTTCTCTAAAGGTGTAGTTGATCCAACACTCTTCACACGGAAAGTAGGAAACGACTTATTACTGGTACAAATTTAAGTTGACGATATAATATTTGCATCCACTAATACTGCTTTGTGTAATGAGTTTTCTAATCTGATGACCACTAAGTTCAAGATGTCAATGATGGGGCAGATGTCCTTCTTTTTAGGATTACAAATTTCTCAAAGTCCTAGAGTCATCTTCCTAAACCAATCAAAATATGCTTCTGAAATTATTAAAAAATATGGTTTGATGCCTAGTGATTATGTAGACACACCTATGGTAGAAAAGAATAAACTAGATGAAGATCCACAGGGGACACCAGTTGATGCTACACTTTACCGTGGCATAATTGGATCCCTCATGTATCTGACATCCAATAGACCCGACCTTATTTATGTAGTCTGCTTATGTGCCTGGTATCAGGCAAAGCCTACCGAAAAGCACATAAATGCGGTTAAGCGGATCTTTCGATACCTAAAGGGAACCATTAACATGGGTCTCTGGTACTCGAAAGATACCGGTATGTCTCTAACAGTATATTCAGACGCAGATCACGCAGGCTATAAGGACACTAGACGCAGTACATCTAGAAGCGCTTAATTCTTAGGGGATAAACTTGTTAGCTGGTCTTCCAAGAAGCAAAAGAGCACTGCGATATCGAGTACAGAGGCTGAATATATTGCTTTATCTGGGTGTTGTGCTCAAATCTTATGGATGCGTTCATAGCTAACAGATTATGGCTTTTAATTCAGTAAGATTCCTCTATACTGCAACAAAAAAAGTGCAATTGCTCTATGCTGCAACAACGTTCAACACTCAAGAGCAAAGCACATCAATGTACGCTACCATTTTATAAAGGAGCAGGTGGAGAATGGAATAGTGGAACTCTATTTTGTTCGGACGGAATATCAACTGGCTGACATCTTCACCAAACTCTTGCCATGAGAAAGATTTAACTTCTTGATTGAAAAGCTCAGTATGAGAAGCGTGTCTCCTGAAACATTAAAACGTTTGTCAGAGGCAGAGCACGAGTAATGGTGGTAACTCGTGGTATATCCTATGTATTATATGTATATAAGAAAATATAAAGCCAAAAAGATTTTTCATTTTATATAAATTTTTCAAAAAATAAAATAAAAAATAAAAAAATTAGAAAAATATAAAAAATAGGTTTTCATGACATGTTTTCTAGCATCAATATTAATTACGGCTTTAGAAATGTCATTCAATAATGGCACAAAGCTGTAAATAAAGTTCGAATAGAAAATATGTCATATGGCTTGTTATTATTTCAGATAACAACCCGGTCATATTTTTAAAGGCAAGTATTTCAAAATGAAAACTTTGCCTCACAACAAAAAATTTACTTTTCTCGGGAATGAATTACTTCATATTCATTCAAAGGCTTGTGTTTACTATGCAACACAACCCGTGCTTCCTTTATACAAATTTATGTACGTGTTAGTGCATTTATGTGTCAAAATAAGAGAAATCTTATTTAATGGTGTTGATTTTTCAGACATAAAATAATCATCTCAGTAATTCATCAGAAAATGATTTTTCAAGGCATTTGACCACTCAAACAACGACTACTGCTCTTTAAATAGAAAATGGGTCATTGTTTGAGGGGGAGATAATGTCAAATTTCTTCTTCAAATGTCATCAAGGATTAAAAGGAAAAAGGTTTTAAACAGTAACGGAATAACATTTATGGCAATGTTAATTAATTTTAACTTATTTGTGCATTATTTGTTATGTGTTTATACCTTAGGAAATGTGATAGCAAAAATTTAAGGCTTAATTTAGTTTATAAACTCATAGGGACTAAAAGTGCCAAAAAGATTAACTAGAAATGCCTTAAGTAAGTTGTTAATGAAAATTAGAAAGGATAATATAGTTTAGGAGGCATTTGTGTCGTAAATCAAATTTGTTAATAACAAACACCCCCTTCCCGTCACCTACACACACACAAACACACTCTAATTTTATCCCTCTCACTCTCTTCAAATTGTCACCTTTAACCTTCATTCCAGTGATTTTTAAGACTTGAGGTAATCTACAAATATGCTCCTTACTATCTAAACAACTCATAATCAAATGGAATTAGGTTGAATCATGAAGTATTGCTCGAAATCCCTAGAAATTAGATTAGGGTTACTGAAAATCAAAAGTGGACCAAATCCAAAATTGATTGAGAGGTTTTGATACTTAAGAGGTGTAAATTTCTCGAATATAACGTTTTGTTATGGGGTTAACAAATGGTTATGACTTACTTGATTGTTAGTTGCGAAAAATTGGGTTCTAGGGGAAGACTTGAAATTTGTGATGGGTTTGTGTTTAATATGTGCTTATAACCTTTCTTGAATGCATATGAATGAGGAAATCCATGACTTGTATGTAGATTTTGTGACTATTGATTAAAACGAGTGAAAATTTCCTTGTTTTCTGCTCTAAGTGAAAATTTTGTGGTTAATCCATGTTATAACTGATAGACAATGTTTATGTATGCTTCGTGAATGATTATGTGTGTTTTAATTGTCAAAAATTGGATGGTTGTGTAAGCCAAAATTTATATGGGGCGATTTATACATCTCGATCTATAAACGATGATTTATACACTCGCCAATAGAAGGCGATTTATACAATCCCAAATAGACGGTGATTTATATAATCTCATATAGATGGCGATTTATACAATTCCATATAGACGGTGATTTATACATGACCATATAGACGGCGATTTATACATGACCATATACACAGCGATTTATACACATGACTTTAGACGACGATTTATGCGCGTGTCTTTAGAGGCGATTTATACACTCTTTGTTAGGCGGCGATTTATACACATGTCTAGGCGGCTATTTATACATGATTTTAAAAGATGATTTTTTCTAATGTGGTTTCATTTGATAACTCCTTTTAAGATAATTCGTTTGTATATCATATGTTAGTTGCTAAATTGACCGTGTTTGACCAATTGTTAGCTTGTTGACCTTAGGTTGTCTTTCTGATCAATGTCTGTCGTCCTATACTTTAACTGAAAGCCTGATACATGTGTTAAATCTGTCTAATAAATCAATATAAATTGCTTCTCCAAGTGTATACCCATGAATCAAATAGGTCAATCAATAATATATGAATTTGGTTGTATATGAACAGTATTGGTCTATTCTTAGCAGAAACATGAATCCAGTTACCGCTAAACAAGTTGCTCTCGACAATTCTTTGGTTCTTCCAGAGAAAAGACTAAAGATTGAAAAGTGCAATGCAAGAATAGAGTTCAGCAAGCCACAAAGAGAAGAAACATATCAAGTTACATCGGATGCTCTTAAACTCTCTCCATGCTATCCCGCATTCCTGATCACTGCTAAAGTACTTGAAGTATACATGCATCAATTCTGGAACACCATCCAAAAGATCAAAGACACAGATGTATATCGGTTCAAGCTAGATAAGAAGAAATGTCGAATTGACACTGAAGTCTTTCGTGAAATTCTCTAGATTTGTCCCAGACTCCTCAATCGAGACTTTGTTGAACCACCATCTAAAGATGAATTGGTTCCATTTATCCAGGAACTTTGTTATTCTGTCAAGTGTGATATGCTATCTGCTATCCATACTGATAAAATGCACCAGCCTTGGAGAACCTTTGCTGCCATCATCAATAGGTGCATCTCTGGGAAAACAACAAGACTTGATAGACCCAGAGAATCATAAGCTCATATCTTGTGGGGTATGTACAACAAGAAGAATGTTGATTTTGTTGCTCTACTGTGGGAAGACTTCATGTTTCAAGCTGACAACAGAGAAATCAGTTTAGCACGTAAAGAGCATATGCCCTACCCAAGATTCATGTTAGTTATCATCAATCACTTCATCTCTAAGGACAAAACCATCTCTATGAGGAACAGGATCAATCTTCACACAGTTTATGATGGTACCTTGCTCGGTACATTGAAATTTTTCTCTAAGACACAAGATGATCAGCAGTATGGAGCCTTAATTCCTAGTGAGATGATTAACCAAGACATAAAAGATTCTAAAGCTTACAAGACTTATCTTGACTTTGCTACTGGAAAGGCTACTCCCAAGAAAGCAAGGAAGTTTAAGAAAGTTGCTTCACCCTTAAGAAAATTATCTCCTGTCTTGGAAGAAGAACCTGCAGAGAAGCCTAAGCTAGCAAAGAAACCTGCCAAGAAGTATACTACTATGCAAAGAGCAGGTGTTGTTATCAGAGACACTCCTAGTGAGTCTGTGCCAAAGAATAAAACACCAACTAAAGTTGATAGAGGCAAAGGCGTGGATTTTTCTAATGTAGCATTAATTAAAGCTGCCCAGCTCAAGAAAACTCTCAAGAAAAGCAAGCTGGAAACTCATAAGCTTCATGCAAGTAGCTCATGTGATGGAGTTGGTTCCCAACCAAAGGTTCCTGATGAGCAAGAAGACAAGACAGCTGGTACAGATGAAGGAACTGGTACTAAACCAGGGGTTCCCGATGTACCCAAATATCTATCTAAGAGTGAAAATGAATCTTGAGGAGATAGTGGTGATGATGAAAGCAATGATGATGACAGTGATGAAGTAATCAAGGATGATGATGATGATGATGTTGACAGTGATGCTGATGGTGATAAAGAAGCAAGTGACAGTAAAAAGACTCATTCTGATGAAGATGAGAATCCTAATCTCAATCAAAACGATGATGAAGAAGAAGAACAAGAAGAAGAGTATGTACGTACTCCTGATAGCATTGAATTCACTGATGATGATGAAGAGTATGAGGAATTGTACAAGGATGTAAACGTAAGGTTGCAAGCAACAGAGCATGAAGAAGAAGGGAAACGAGATGAAGAGATGACTGATGCTGGTCGTGATGAAGGCACTCAACATACCATATATGAACAAGTTAAGGATGATGAACATGTAATTCTTACAACTATTCATGATACATAAAAGACTGAAGTTCCATTGCAAAGTTCGTCTGTTTCATCTGACTTTGCAAATCAATTTTTTAACTTGGATAATGTTCCGCCAACAGATACTGAAGTCATTTCTATGATGAATGTCAAGGTTCGTCATGAAGAACCAAGTACTCAGACTTCACCTCTTCTCAACATACCTGTCACGGTGTAACAACCCGAGTTTCACGACGCGTACGACGATCGCGAGTTCGACGTCATTATTATTATTTTACGGGTTTTCGTAAGCGAACGACGACATTTAAAATTTTATTTGTCGTAAATAATTATTTTCATATTTTAATACGAACGGAAGTTAAAATATTTATTTTTGTCGTTTCGCGAGTCAACGCTTGACCGCGCGTTTGTTAATCGTTTTAAGTATTGTAAAAATATATGACGCGTCTCGTTATTATTTTTATGATCGTAAAATATTATTTTATGAACCTCGTCGTCTTTATTCCTTGTCTTTGGCCAAACTCGCGTTTAAAGCTCGCGTTTTATTTAAAACATGTACAAGATACATTTTAATTAAACATTGACACAAAGTTATTACAAGTAAATAAAAGAAAAAATATAAATATAATTTTTGCATGTTGCTCTAGCTAGGCCGACGCCTAGGTTCACCACACACACACTCAATGTAGTTTTTGAGTCCCCAAGATAATCATTATATTTTGCTTCTCATATTTGGATAAAAAGTCTTACACACTTCTCATAAAACTTATAGTTCCAAAAACTCTTCTTCTTTCCTTGTCTTGTGGTTCGGCCGAATACTCTCACCCACACAAACCATCCATTTTTGCATTTTGTTCACAAAAACACAGTCAAATAACACTTAAATGATGATGTGAATCAAGTAGGAGCCAACTTGTAGTTTGTTTTCTCTTTTCCTTCTCCCTCTTGGTTCAAACGAGCACACAAACACCACCACTCTTGGTGTTTGATTTTTCCCACATATCAAATATTGTTTAGAAGGCTCTAGTTTAATCATCCATGTAATAAAAATGTACATGCAAGAAGGTTTTAGGTAAAGTTAATTTCTATTGACGCAAAAGTGTTTTAAGTTTAGTTTGGATTAGTTTTGAAGGTCGTGGGTTCGAGCCGAGCGGGACACACACAAAAGGGAGTGTGATTTATTTATTTTGTTGATTTATTATTAATTAGGTTGGTTCAATTTTAGATTTGGTTTGGTTTGGTTTGGGTGGTTGTGAGCCGCGGCAAGGAACAAAAGGGAACAAGACGAACTCTTTTATTTTTCGACTTTGCTTTCGATAGCTTTGTGAGCCTTCTTTCTATTATTATTTTGATTATTTCGTTCATTGATTCAATTTTTATATATGTGATGAAATCGATTGAAACTTGCGGCGTTTAGAATATTGTGATATTGATGTTAACGTATGATTAGTATGAAACTATAAGACATATTAGACGTGTCTTTGATGAGATTTTGGGTCAAAAACGGATTTCGGCGCAATTTGTAACAGGTCATTTTGACCAGAAAACGGATCTAGTGATTCGGAGTCCGAGATTTTGATATAAAATGGGATTTCTAACTCCCAATAACGAAGAAACTGGAGCGAAATCGAAATATACACTTTAGTAGAAAATAAGTCATTTTTTAATATATAATAAATCTGACAGATTTGGTAATTAGATAATTTGAGCACTTTCAAATCCGTTTCGGCCTTCCAGCGAAACACGAAAGTTGTTCGGAATAACGTTTTACTTAAGTTTTCTTTTTGGTCAAAGTCCCGAAAGTGTGATATAACGAGTCAAAACCTAAGGTCAAAGTTCCTGCAGATTCTTGCAGGGGCATTTTGGTCTTTTTCTGTCGAGTTCTGGGTCTCGACTAAAACTAAAAAGTTGTCCGGAATATCGTTTCGCATAAAATCTCTTTTATGTCCGAGATGTGAAAAAGTGGTCTAGTGAGTCGTTTTAGTCGGGTCAGACTTAGAAAAATTAATATATAAAAGTCAAAGAAGACTTTAATAAACTTTAACGCGTTGTGAAGGTGATATCGATTAATAAAGTAATATCGATTAATATACTACTGTAAGTAATTATTTTAAGACCGTTGGTCAACTCTAAAAACGGAAAGTCTAAAAAATAATAACTTTTCGTAATGTTCAAGATATAGTTTCAATATTTGAAATTTATGATTAATTAAGCGTCGAAAGTCCGACGAGATAACTAAGTATTATCACAAATATATTTTGATAACAAGACTTACTTAATATGGTAACTTTCCGAAAATAGAAAGTTTCCTAAAATAGAGAGTTGTCGGTTAAGCGATGTATGATATAAATAAAGAATGACCGTAACCCAATATTGTGGAGTTTTAGGATCTAAGGCGCAAGTGGATATCTCATCACATGTATAGATTAATATATATATATGTCTCCGTATGCCCTCGCAAGGAACACACTCCGGACAGATCGTTAGGCCAAAATAGATCTATTATTATTGCATTAGCGTCCACTGGTTAGCGGTGATTGACGGTTCATGAAGGAAGGGCCACAACAATACACTCATAGCAACGTTCACATAATAAAATCACATGTGTTCGATTTTCTAAAACAAGCATGTATCCCCCTCGCGGGTTTTTAAAACATAAAAAGAATTAAATTCGAGGCTATGAACTCACCTTGCTCGTAGGCAAAAATCAAATATCTAATAACCACGTCGCATCAACGAATATCTTGTCATGACGGCGAAGTTGCTAATAATTCTAACGGTTAAGCTCCATTCTTTTAGAGAGGTGTAAGTTTTGGGGTTTTTCCGATGGGTAGTTACATCGACATGACACATCAATAAAAGACTCAATTTCTAAATTGTAACACTTTGGACGTTGACCAAATAAAACAATCAAAATGATAAAACATAGTATGTAATATATTCCATATATATTACATACGAAAACGGACGCGAGTAATTTATGTCGGAAATTATATGTCCAAATGTAAATATTCGAAGGTGTATTATTTAAAGTATATTATTTGTAAGTATTAATTCTTTGTAAGTGTTATATGTATAAGAAATGTGAAATATTAATTTAAAATAATATTATCCAACATACGTTCAGAAATTACCCATTTATTCGTGAAAGATTTCTTGAATAAACGTAAACGTACGTTTTAAGGTTATAAATTAGACAATAATGTATTTACAATTTTTATAAAAGTTTATATTATTATTTTAGTCGTGACTTGTAAAATGATATTTTATAAGTTACTATTCTGGTTTTCTAGCCGTTTTTATATAACTATATATGTAATATCCTTACGACTATTATTTAGTCCATTTTATCGGGTTTATATTATAATAAAAGTTTTAAGTGAAAAACGCTAAGTATATAAAAAAAAATTTAGAAATTTCGGCATGACCTTGCCGTTAATACAACGTTTCCATGTATATAAAATACAACGTTTCAGAGAGAGTATATGTGTTGTGTGTTTTTATTTGAAGGAAAAATGAGAAAAAATGAGAGAAAAATTCCTTTTATATGGGAAGGTTGGGGTGGAAAGGGTTAATAGGGTATAGCTTAGGGGTAGGGGTTGTAAATATTTTGTATAGTTTTATAAAATAACGGTTCGGGATTCGTTTGGGGCACTTAACAAATGATTTAAATCACGAAACTTGTGCCATTGTTTTTAAAATCATTTTTCCTATCAAAATGAGTATTTACTTCAAAAATTTTCATGAATATTAGGTAACGTTCATTTATATGTTCGTTTTGTAATTTCTTGTCACCGAGCTTACTTTGTTCGTAAAATAAAATATTAACTTAAGGGTTCACATTTATAACCAGCGTTTTTGGAATATAACGCATAATGATTCATGAAATATTTTTATTAAATAATCGCGATAATTATTTTTTTAACTCGGTTTCGAAAAAACGCAAGAAATGTCAAAAAATACTTAAACAAGTGAATAATTAATTAAATTAAATTTTTCTAAGTGTAAACATGAAAATTTTAAATTTCTTAAAACGCTAAAAATGATGATTTTCATTAAAATGACTAAAACCTAATTTCTATATATAAAAAAATTAAAATAGTATTAAAGCTAAATTAAATTATCGGTCTTAAGTTTTGGTTGTTAAAGTATCCACCCCTTTAGGGAGCGACGTCCCGGCGCTCAATTCGTCTAAATAGTCTTCGGTTTAATAGTGGAGAGG
This sequence comes from Tanacetum coccineum, assembly GCA_026074375.1. NCBI lineage: Eukaryota > Viridiplantae > Streptophyta > Magnoliopsida > Asterales > Asteraceae > Tanacetum > Tanacetum coccineum. The sequence goes on from BQNB010034365.1 coordinate 41,324, forward strand.
TGAGGATATAGACAAGTCATCGTCGAGGTTTCCAACAAAATTTGGATGAACAAAAGTCAAAGCATCAAGTATATGTAACGGGCATAAAGGAACAGGTTGAATGTTGCGAAAATTCTTATAAGGAAAGATAAATACATAATTCGAAGGAGAAGCCATTAGAAGCGAAGAGTTTAGCATGTCATCAATTCTTGGAAGTGGTTCAAGGTGCGTTACTATTAGCTTATCAAGCTCGCGGCGGTCGATACAAATTCGGAAAAGCCCATATAACAAATTACGAGTCGAAAAGAGTAGGTGCATTTGGAAAATTTCCAAAGTGACAATCAAATCAAAATGAAGTCAACAATGATTACGCCGATCAAATCAAAACACATATCGTCCAACGGGTCTCATTAAAAGAGATCGCGTCATAATAATAAAAAAAATCGTCAGGAGAATACATAACTCCATCGAAAACGTTACTAAATTATTTAAAACAAGGCAATTATTATTAATCGCATAAAATCACCTAATCGCATACTCGCTAATAGTCGAGCCTAATTCAACAATAGAAAACTCATCGACCCGGAAATTATTCAGAGTACACATTACTCCATCGAAAGCACTACGACATTAATCAAAACATAACTCTTATCATTAAGCACATATAATCACATTACGACATGCTTGCTAAATAGACAAGCCATGCCCAATCAATCAGTTCAATCAAGTTAACTCATGCTCGCTAAATAGCCAAGCCATGAATGCATATCCAAAAAGATTTTTATTATCGTAGGGTGCTCACAAACGGATCCATACCCAAAATACAGGTGCTCACACACCAATCGTGACCGCTCCATCTCGTGTCTTTCAACGAGGGGCAAAAATCCAGGTACGCGTTACCCTCCGATCGGACGTCATTTCACAATGCCGCCTCGAGCTCGCATAATGTACGACCACTCGACTAAATCACATATCACATAAACACATAACAAGCAAAGGTTTTGCACATAAATTTCAACTATGGCTATCCGTCGTTGACCATCGACGATCAAAGGGGATCGAGTTAAGCTCAAGGATTTCTCAACTGAGTAAACGGAGACGGCAAACAGGATTGTCTTTCATCTACCGATGCGCAGTCGGCAAACTTCAACTGTCCATCGCGTACCGTTTTATTCCCTACAGATTATGATGACAGACGACACCACTTTGATCCAGTAGGATCCGACCTTTGTGCTTAGCTCTTGCGCCGAAAGCTCTCCTTTTTGAGCCATCCTTGTGTGACTCTACATTGGTATTCGAGTTCACAAGGCAGAACAGAACAAATCAAACACCTCGAATTCACAACTCGAGCTTGTGTAGGATTCATTCATAACGATAGATGACCGAACCCATACGTTTCGGGGGTAGGAGTCTTATCGACGATTGCGATTTTATTCAACAAGGATAATTCACGGTTTAACGTAAAAGAAACTTTCTTCAACGGACGTCGTTCGACATAACGGAGAAATGAGAGAAAATAATGTAAGATACATTTGAGTCGGAATCAGGTTTCTTGGCAAGACATCGCCAACATTGCGATTTAGATGGGATTTCACACGTTACATGTGACACACGGAATATTTCCCGAAATTATTCAGTCGAGGTGACTTTCTAAGTCAACACCAAACGAAAGAAAAGATTTCAAGGAACACAAGAAAATTCGAACTTGTTCTTACGGAATCGAATCGAATAGGATTACTTGCATAAGGATCCACCATTTGGAAGTGTTCTCACCCCAAACATTTATTCAAAACCACTAGTTTAAAGGTGACGATTAGACTGACACGGCGTGGCTCTTCCTGAATTATGCATAGTTAGCTAGGCTATACATAATTGAGGACCAAGCGACGACACATCCGACATAGCGTGGCTCTTCCCGGATTATGCATAGTTAGCTAGGCTATGCATAATTGGGGACCGAGCGACGACACATCATCCCTGCCAAAAAGAGAACTTTTTGATTATTACACATCACATATGATTATGAAAGTTTTTGACCTATTCTTGAAAATAAGTAAATCATTTGACATATAAATGGGAAATTATTTTTACCATCATTTCGAGAAACACATCAACTATTGTTCATTCATTTTTGGGAAACATATTTTTGCTTTGTCTTCTTGTGAAAAATCGACGCAATTTGGTATTTAGTTCGATAAAACATTTCATATATTAATATATATTTTTGGAATAAATTGTTCATAAAATGACGCTAAGGTGGGTTGGGATTAAGGATCATTGCAAGTACAAGGAGTAGTAAGTCAAGAATCAGTGCAATCGAATGAAGTAAACGAACGATATATTTGGTAATTGAAATTATCCACGCTAGGAGTCAAAATATTCCCAAGATACGACAAGAGTTTCAGAGTAACAACAACCTCTATATAAATCATGAAATGAACAACGAGCATTATCACAAGTGCTGAAATAATAACGATCATAGGTGAACAAATGACAGGACTACTTAGGTCCCAATAGTAGTATCGCGAAATCGGAGGAGTGGTAACATATGACTGAACCATACGTACCTCAAGATATTAGATATATACCTTAAATATCCTTAATAAAAATAATACAAGTATGCATGCGATGAGAAATCCACTTGCGCGTTCTAATTAATATCACTTAGCATATTGTAAAAGCGATCATTTTTACATATTTAGATTACGTTATATCATTGAGGATTTTCTACCCTTGTCATGTTTCTAACTTTATAAGGTTGTTATTTTTGGAAAGTTACCATTTCGAGAAAGTTACTACCTTTAGTAAACTCGGTTACCGGACTATCACAATCAATAAAATTATTAGAATTAAAATCTCGATTACTTGTGTCAAAATTTTTATTGTCATTCATTTCCTAAATACTATAAACGTACATAGTAATAATATTGAAAATTTCTTATTCTTATTATTATGATTTAATTTATTTCATACATAATTATCCAATGAGACTCGAATTAGCCCATTTGACTTTTAAAAACCAACATTTGACTTTTTAATATATATACGTTTTTCTCAAAACTGACCCGTTATATCACATTCTCGTGACTCGGACTCTAAAGAGATTTTATGTAAAACATTATTTCGGAGAACTTTTTAGTTTTAGTCGAGATTTGAATCTCTAATCTTCAGCATCTTTGATCTCAACGCCTTTTTGTTTTGCCTTATTTTGGCTCATAGATACCAAAAACTCAGCAATGGTCTCATCATCTCTGAAAACAGTTTTAGTAGGTATTGAAGTTGTTGTTGGATCTGTTAGAGTAGCACTTTCCTCTGAGTCTCCATCTTTTGCCTTAGCAGTACCTTCATCTGGCTTGTCGGTACTAACATCTAGCTGGTCGGTACTAACTTCTGGCTTGTCAGTACTAACTTTTGGCTTGTCAGTACTAACTTTATCCTCAGTACTAACTCCTTTTTCTGCACTTGTCCTCTCCTCATAATGAGCATCCTCAGTCTTCATGTAGTCCATTGCATCATTAACATCCACATCATCAAAAACTTGATATGTGTGTGCAGTTGGAGTAGATTTTGTTATTTTACCTCCTTTGGGATCACTTCCAAAAGCCATAAAGCCTCCATTGTAATCTTCATAATCTGAAAGATAAGCTTTGTTGCCTGTCATATGGCTAGAGCAACCACTGTCCACTACTGCATGATCATGTAAAAAGATCTCTGGATTGCACTACACAAAAAGTAAGAGAATTCGTATCTTTTAGGGACCCAAGCCACTACTGACTTGGAAATCCCTTATGGGTTAGCATACTCAAACTTCTTGAGTATGAAAGGTCTACTTTCTTTAGACACATGATCAATGAATGTTCTCTTAGGCTTCCAAACCCACGTTGACTTCTTAAGAGCATTGCCAGTACTAGCATTAACTACTACTCTTGTCCCAACAATAGTCATGTTTTTAACCCTAGAAGTTTTAACATCTTGTTTTAAGTTTTTGGGTCTAAAAGCTTGTGAACATGAGGCCCCTGTTCTTATATTATCCATTCTTGGGTAAATTAGTTTAACAGCACTACCAGTTTGTACTGTTTTGGGGTAAATGGTCTAACAATACTAACAGGCCTAACAGTACTAACAGGCCTAGCAGTACTAACTGTCCTAACAGGTTTAACCAAACATGTTCTGGTTAGTACTCCTTGTGAGACAAAGGTTCTTCTTGTTTGAGGGTATTTTAATTTATTTGTAAAATTTTGATGATTTACCCTTTTTGCATTATCCCACACTAGTTTGACCACCCTTTGGCCAGTATTGACGACAGTTTCCAACTTTGGTTCAAAACTCATTTTGTCATAAAAATTACAATCTTTGATCAAATGATCAGTACTTTTATAGATAAAGCAATATTTTACTCTCTTGAATCCAAGTCCTGCTGTAACACCCCCAAAATTTACAACGTAGCAGAATACAACATTGGGGTGCTACTTCATAATATAAGTTCACGAGTCACGGTAAACGACTTTAAAAGAAACGTTTACTAATAAAATTTTCATTAAAAGATCAGAGTTACAAGGTCCCACTAAATTTTTATAAAACTTATTCTCAATTAAGTTGCAAAGTGACAATTTGTCTTTTGAAAGCATTGTATCCAATGTACAAAGTTCACCAAGCTCACGTCCTTCGATATCCGCACTTCATCCCATCCAAATAAGCAAGCTTATACCTGAGATAAACATGCTAAAACGTCAACAAAATGTTGAGTGAATCCATAGAGTTTATAAATGTAAATTCCGAACACAAGTATCGTTTCTCAAAAATCATCAAATCATAACGATGTGGATCAGACACCGTTATAGGGGATTATTATAAGCCTCATGACATTGAACGTTACCATATCAATATGTTGGTGTCTATGTTTCCCAACAAGGTATGCCCACTATACACCCTCGTTAAGTGCATATTACTCTCTATACAACGCATCCGTTGTGCCATTACCCGACACGAGACGATAGCTAGTCGTCACGGATTGGAGGAGGCACCCTCCAAATAGTACTATTCCATGTATAAGCGTCTACCATTACCCGGTAGTTAACAATTCATGATTTCCGCGGGACTTTTTCATCAACGAGTTAAACTAACTTATAATAATCAAGGCTACTAGCATACATTCGGGTCTCTTGTGTTCTATTTTAAAAACAAGCATGTTATCCCCCTCGCGGGTTAATAAAACAATTAAAATATTTAAATGCGAGGCTATGAACTCACCTTGCTCGTAGGCAAAAATCAAATATCTAATAACCACGTCGCATCAACGAATATCTTGTCATGACGGCGAAGTTGCTAATAATTCTAACGGTTAAGCTCCATTCTTTTAGAGAGGTGTAAGTTTTGGGGTTTTTCCGATGGGTAGTTACATCGACATGACACATCAATAAAAGACTCAATTTCTAAATTGTAACACTTTGGACGTTGACCAAATAAAACAATCAAAATGATAAAACATAGTATGTAATATATTCCATATATATTACATACGAAAACGGACGCGAGTAATTTATGTCGGAAATTATATGTCCAAATGTAAATATTCGAAGGTGTATTATTTAAAGTATATTATTTGTAAGTATTAATTCTTTGTAAGTGTTATATGTATAAGAAATGTGAAATATTAATTTAAAATAATATTATCCAACATACGTTCAGAAATTACCCATTTATTCGTGAAAGATTTCTTGAATAAACGTAAACGTACGTTTTAAGGTTATAAATTAGACAATAATGTATTTACAATTTTTATAAAAGTTTATATTATTATTTTAGTCGTGACTTGTAAAATGATATTTTATAAGTTACTATTCCGGTTTTCTAGCCGTTTTTATATAACTATATATGTAATATCCTTACGACTATTATTTAGTCCATTTTATCGGGTTTATATTATAATAAAAGTTTTAAGTGAAAAACGCTAAGTATATAAAAAAAAATTAGAAATTTCGGCATGACCTTGCCGTTTCTACAACGTTTCCATGTATATAAAATACATTATTTCCCACTTTTATCAATCAATATCACCAATATATTTCTCGTCTCAATAATTAGTAGCTAGCCAAGTTAAGTTTTACATAAAGTCTCAGAATATAAAGTAAACAAACTCACCCATTATTTAGGGGCTTAATTGTCCCCCAACACCTCCATTTTTAAGGCATACAACTCATATCCAAACACCCCTATATGGGCTTTTATCTACAAATCCAAACGCTCCTAATGGCAGATTTAAATGCAAATCCAAACACTCACTTAGACCACGTTTTTACCTCGGAAATTCAATAAATAACCAGAAAAAGATTTTCAACAAATAAATTAGCAATCGGGGAGTACAACCACCATAAGACCGTCACCTTATCCGATGGTGGCGGATTGAAGTGGTCACCGCAGGTCTAGCCCGCCAGATCCAGTAGTGTGGTTGTTTTAGCGATTACCTCCCCAAAAACAGATACGTGGAGTTCGCCATCACAACCTGACTCAGCAAGGTGCGGTTAATAGATGGTGGTTGATCCGATCGTGGAGTCTATTAAGCCGACCGCCACATAATGGTGGTTGGCGGCGGACAGCCCTATTCGACACATAACCATGACCAATGACCACAACTTAAATTGATTTAGTATTACAACTCGATGTAATACCATGCACGGAAAAATAGACATACTAGATCAGAGAGTTTTTGGGAGTTTTAGGGGTGTTTCGTCGGCTTTCTTATGTGGCTGGCAGATCCGCCACACACAAGCCGCGTCACGCAGGACCAGGCCAGCGTTTTGGTAGAAGCTCGTCGTGAACTGCTGCGGTGGTGTGCTACGGCTTGGGCTTGTTGGTGGCGCAAGAAAGAGGTGGGAAGTATGGCTGAAGTGGGTAGAAAGAGGTAGCGGCGGGAGGTGGCATTTTTGGCGGGGGCGGGGGGGGAAAAAGAGGAGTGGGAAAGGTGCGGCGCTCTCGCCGGGAAAAAATTTTCGATGGCGGGAAAATATAGGGAAGTGCCAGAAATTTTGTGAGAGAGAGAAGAGGTGGTTAGGGTTGAGTGTGTGTTTTGTTTTGATATAAAATGAGAAAATTTGTTATAGTTTTTGTTTATATATGTGAAAGTTTTAATAAAAATGTAAAGTTTAATATAGTTAAGGGTAGGTTTTGTAATTACTTTGTATGGTTTTATAAAATAACGATTCAGGACTCGTTTTGGGTACTTAAAGGATGATTTAACACACGAAACTTGCGCCATTGTTTTCCAAATTATTTTTCCTATAAAAATGAGTATTTATTCGACCATATTTCATAAATATTTTGTAACGTTTATTTAAAATGTTTGTTTTGTTTATTCTAGACACCGGTATCACGGGTAAACTTTATTCATAAAATAAATTGTTAACTCGAATATTCACGTTAATAATAAACGTTTTTAAATAAAATGATAATTAATTTATTAAATATTTTTGTTAAATAACTTTTGATAATTAAATAAATTTTAATTATTTTAGTGTCGGTACATTTTTGTTCCCGTTTTCAAACCGAATTAGTTTGAAGAAAGAAAAATTATAATGAGAATAATGTAATAATAATTATGATTTATTATTAAAATAGGTTTCGAAAAATTATCAGTTATGCGATAATTGTTTTTATATGACAATAAAAGATCAAACGGTCAAAAGTCAAGTCCAACATGAAAAATAAAAGGGTAAAATAGTTATGTAAAGTTCTGAAAATTGACGGTTTTCACATTCTCCCCTCCTTTAGGAAGCGACGTCCCGGAGCTTAATCGCTTTATTCGCCCCAATTTCACTTGCAATGGGTAGAAGATGTCATTCTCGAACGAATTCACATATTCTCACATTATGGCCACACGACCTCGGCGCATTTGGAAAAATTTAAAAGCAACAATTAATTCCAAAATCTTTGGTGATCACATCGATCAAATCAGAACACATATCGCCCAACGGGTCTCGCTAAAAGAGATCGCATCATTATAAAAATCATTTGGAGTGTACATAGCTCCATCGAAGCGTTACAATATTATTCAAAACAAGGTGCTTATCATTAAGCGTACAAAATCACCTAATTGCATGCTCGCTAACCGTCAAGCCATGCAAGTCGAAGGAGAGCGCTTTGATATGGTAATCACTGGGAGTATACATAAATCTATCAAAAGCACTACGGCATTAATCGAAATAGGGTACTTATCATTAAGCACATATAATCACATAACGGCATGCTAGCTAAATAGCCAAGCCATGCCAATCAATCAGTTCAATTACATTAACTCATGCTTGCTAAATAGCCAAGCCATGATTAACAACAATTTCCGGCTAAGACCAGCCAAAGATACGGGATGTTCACGGGCCTGAAAGCCATGGATGCATATCCAAATAGATTTTTATCATTGTAGGGTGTTCACACGCGGATCCATACCCAAAGAGAGATTTTTAACATAACAGGGTGCTCACGGGCTTTATAGCCATGGATCCATACCCTATCAAATGGACAAGTTTGCTCATATTATCAAACCCTGAGTATTCTTCATGGTGCTCCAGGCATGATCGTCACCGGCTCGGGTTCCATCCGTGGAATAAATCGAGCTCGCACACCAATCGCGACCGCTCCATCTCGTGTCTTTCAATGAGGGGCAAAAATCCAGGTACGCATTACCCTCCGATCGGATGTCATTTCACAATGCCGCCTCGCACAACGTACGACCACCCGACTAAATCACATATCACATAAACACATAACAAGCAAAAGGTTTTGCATATAAATTTCAACTATGGCTATCCGTCGTTGACCATCGACGATAGGATTTCTCAACTGAGTAAACGAAGACGGCAAACGGGATTGTCTTTCATCTACCGATGCGCAGTCGGAAAACTTCAACTATCCATCGCGTACCGTTTTATTCCCTACGGATTATGATGACAGACGACACCACTTTGATCCAGTAGGATCCGGCCTTTGTGCTTAGCTCTTGCGCCGAAAGCTCTCATTTTTAAGCCATCCTTGTGTGACTCTACATTGGCATTCGAGTTCACAAGGCAGAACAGAACAAATCAAACACCTCGAATTCACAACTCGAGCTTGTGTAGGATTCATTCATAATGATAGATGGCCGAACCCATACGTTTCGGGGGTAGGAGTCTTATCGACGATTGCGATTTTATTCAACAATGATAATTCACGGTTTAACGTAAAAGAAACTTTCTTCAACGGACGTCGTTCGACATAACGGAGAAATGAGAGAAAAAAATGTAAGATACATTTGAGTCGGAATCAGGTTTCTTGGCAAAACATTGCCAACATTGCGATTTAGATGGGATTTCACACGTTACACGTGACACACGGAATATTTCCCAAAATTATTCAGTCGAGGTGACTTTCTAAGCCAACACCAAACGAAAGAAAAGTTTTCAAGGAACATAAGAAAATTCGAACTTGTTCTTACGGAATCGAAGCGAATAGGATTACTTACATAAGGATCCACCATTTGGAAGTGTTCTCACCCCAAACATTTATTCAAAACCACTAGTTTAAAGGTGACGATTAGACTGATACGGCGTGGCTCTTCCTGAATTATGCATAGTTAGCTAGGCTATACATAATTGAGGACCGAGCGACGACACATCCGACATAGCGTGGCTCTTCCAGGATTATGCATAGTTAGCTAGGCTATGCATAATTAGGGACCGAGCGACGACACATTCGTCCCTGCCAAAAAGAGAACTTTTTGATTATTACACATCACATATGATTATGAAAGTTTTTGACCTATTCTTGAAAATAAGTAAATCATTTGACATAGAAATGGGAAATTATTTTTACCATCATTTCGAGAAACACATCAACTATTGTTCATTCATTTTTGGGAAATATATTTTTGCTTTGTCTTTTTGTGAAAAATTGACGCAATTTGTTATTTAGTTCGATAAAACATTTCATATATTAATATATATTTTTGGAATAAATTGTTCATAAAATGACACTAAGGTGGGTTGGGATTAAGGATCATTGCAAGTACAAGGAGTAGTAAGTCAAGAATCAGTGCAATCGAATGAAGTAAACGAACGATATATTTGGTAATTGAAATTATCCACGCTAGGAGTCAAAATATTCCCAAGATACGACAAGAGTTTCAGAGTAACAACAACCTCTATATAAATCATGAAATGAACAACGAGCATTATCACAAGTGCTGAAATAATAACGATCATGGATGAACAAATGACAGGACTACTTAGGTCCCAATAGTAGTATCGCGAAATCGGAGGAGTGGTAACATATGACTGAACCATACGTACCTCAAGATATTATATATATACCTTAAATATCCTTAATAAAAAT
>BQNB010034366.1:0-43614 GCA_026074375.1 Tanacetum coccineum
TACATTTCAAACCTATGAATTTTACTCAACCTTTGTGTTGACTTTTTAACATGTTTATCTCAGGTGATTGAGCAACTTATGGCACATAGTGGCATGGACATGAAGATGGCTAAAACTTGTTATCATTCACATTGTATGTAACTAGATTTTGGGACCTGCCTTTGTAAAACTCTGATTTGAAATGAATGATAACGTATCTTTTGAACAAACGTCTCTTTTGGGTTGTTTTCTATGATGTGTCCTAACCTGGTTACCAAAGTTTCTTAGCCTCTAAGTGTTGCTAACACTATAAATAGGACCCTAACCTTTCATTTCAAAGCATCCCCCACTTCCTCCTCTATAACCCATCATAGCAGAAATCCTTTGCTCAATATGAATTCTAAGAGATCATAAGAAGTCCCAAGAATAGAAGTGAAGCAAAAGAAATCAAGAAAAGAAGCCCGGGAGTCGTTATTCTAGACGTACGAAGCCGAAAGTCCCGATTTCAACCCGTTTCTAAGCTATAAGCTCAAACCAGGTTCTCTAAGCTTATAATCTGCTCATGTAATGTTATAATGTTCATATGATCTTTATAAAATCATAATATAAAGCTTTGAACTCAAAAACCTAAGTGTTATGCCTTTTTGATCCAAAACCGTACACCCGAAACCCTAATTTCGCGTTTTTCATAAAACTAAATGTTATAATGGTTAAATATTGTTATAACCTATCCTAGCATGCTTAAATAATGTTAAAATAACCACTTTGTTGATTAATGAAGGAATTTGAACTTAAAACCCGTGCGTTTATGTTTTGAAACCCTAATATGACCCGTTTTGCTTCCTAGCTTAACGAATCGTTATTTTAAACTTGTGTTGCGTTAAAACTTCATATTTTAGTTTATTATAACTTATAAATGACTATTGAAATGTTAAATTAAGCTTGCATGGCAATTTGGACATGTTTTGTAATTATAATCCATGCAAGGGATATATATCGTAACTTTCAGAAACTTATAACTAGAAGGGCTGAAAATGTCATTTTATCAAAGTTATAACTCCAGGGATCATTTATGTCACTTTCCAAAGTCTAAGGTTTATTTTGTATATCAATAAAAGTTGAAGGACCAAAGTCGTAAAAGTGCAAACCTCAGGGGTCTATTTGCAATTTTCCAAAACCCCAGGGTCTAAAATGTAACATTTTGAAAGAGTATAAAAACATGTTCAAAACATTACAAGATATAACTTTAATTAACGCTTGTCGTGCTTATCATTTCCAGATATTGATCAAAACGCTTAAAACCAATGATATCGTATCACAATACTAGGGAGCTTCATATTAAGAGGTTTCATCTTGGTATTACGTTCTGACTGAGTTGTTGGGTTTACGATTTAAAGTACCCTAGCTCCTCAAACGTTTACTGAATGACTTCTGAATTATGATGGCCCGAACGGTGATACAATAATTCCAAACTCTCTAATCAAACTCATAACTCTTAAAACCAAAATTCTAAAGTACAATCTTCCTAAGACTTGACATATTTACTCAGGTTGCATGACGTGGCTGTTTACTATCATTTTGCTATATCAACCTTCCCTATTAAGATTGTGATAAGGTCGTCCGCTTTCATTTTGGATATATTTATTGCAACTACCTATCAGGTGATTTCCATAGCCCCTCTTTTTACCAATTTATAAATATTTTGGGGGAGATACATGCTACTTAACTTGTTTTATATACATGATATAGTTTCATTTCTACCAAACTTGTTTCATACAAATTAAAACTATATGTGATGGATTATGTATGCGGGAAATGGCTCCTAGTATTAATATGGATCATGTATGCGGGCAATAACGCCTAGTATGTATGCGGGTAATGACTCCTAGTATTGATATGGATTACGAATGCGGGCAATAACACCTAGTATGTATGCGGGAAATGATTCCTAGTATTGAATGCGGGCAATAACGCCTAGTATGTATGCGTGTAATGAAACCTAGTATGGATGTGAATAATAATTATGTTTCTACAATACTGGGTGTATATCCACGTAACCCAAATATCGCATTTGCATTCAAATTATATTACTTAAACCTATGGATTTCACTCAACCTTTGTGTTGACTTTTTAGCATGTTTATCTTAGGCAATTGAAGCAATACATGGCATGGAGTGGCTTGGATCTGAAGATGGCTGAACTGTTATCATTCAAACTTAATGCTTTAGATTTTGGGACCTGCAATTTGTAAAAACTCTAATTGATTATAATGAATGAAACATAAATTTTCCAAAATGTATTCTTATTGAGTCATTTTCAAGATTTATGATTGTTGTATCATGATGTAATACCCCTGATAGCTTCGTGCTATATGTAAAAATGGGGGTGTTACAGCTTGGTATCAGCGCCATGGTTATAGAGAATAAGGTCAAAAACCTTACCTATATCAATTTATTTTTCAGCCATCAAAGTCCTCCGTGCCACTTTACATTTCGGAACAAGTATTGTCAAGATAATATCTATTATACTATTACACATAAATAAAAACTTTTTATGTACAACTAGGTTATTATCAAAACAATGTCTTCTCCCAACCGCTCTACTTCCGATATTGAGGATGCTTTTTCCTCAATGAATATTTTTAACTATACTCCGGTCTCATCGGATTACTTCCCAGCTTCATCGAAAAGAAGTTCTTTTAACTCTTTGGAAAACCCTAAAGAAAACATGATCCCACTAGTATTCTCATCTTTCTACAATAATCCTTGTTTGAAGGACGTACAAGCATTTTATGCTAAGGAATTACCTATTTCATCACCAGATCCTATTACTCCACCAGCTATATTGATTATCTCTCACGTATTACCACATCACTATTTTTGATCCTCAATATTTCTTGTTCCTGAAGAACTTTACCACTAAGAAGCAAATCATTTCCCGTCATCTTCTCAACTTTTTTTAAACGTTTAAATTTCCTTAATTCATCTCGGAATCAAACTTGTAACTTGGTATCACCATCTTTCTCAGTTTATACTCCTACCCCACCTCAGATATATGATATAAAAGGAGCTTCTATCAAGAGGATTTAAAGCTTCATCCATAAATCAAATCGGAAGATAATCGCGCTCGCTCATTTTAGAAGAATCTCTTTATCAGCATTGAGAAAAATGAAAGAAAGGATCGTTACTGATGGATAATCATATTAGGAGAAATTGACGAACTTAAGACTAAACTTGAGGAAGTTCGCTCTTAGCTTTCTGGACTACAAAAGAAACAACTAGGGCAAAGAGACCTGATTTCCTTTACACGCTTCATGATTACTGAATATCGAAAATATCCTCGAGAGTAATTCGAGCTCGTCTACAAATGATCAGGAGATCTATAGGAAAACTATCTACACTATTTACCATCAAAAAGAAGGGCGTTAGATACTAGATTAGATCTAGTTTTATAAATCCTAGCCTACGGGATGTGTTGGTTTAAATAATGACACTTGTCAATCTTGTCTGTGTACGGTAAAAGGGAAGTTGTTCTTAATACAAGGCAATCAGTTATCTCCTTGTTTGTTTCTCCTATACGCTTTATTCATCTCTCAATCATTTTCATTCTTACCATTCATCGTTCAAACCGTCATTTGTATCATTATCTCTGTCTTCATCATTATCAATCATACCTCTAAGTGCGTAAAATTCAAAAATAAGCATTTCTCTTTAAGCATTTTAAGCAACACATTCTTTTTTATTCCTTTTCAAAACTTATATCATTCTTATTCGTGTGACAAAGCCTCACAAAGGAAGCCAACAAATCTGAAACATCCAACACAATGATATAGCTGCCTCCGGCAATGTTTTTGATAGTGTTGCTACTGCTTTAGAAGCACAAGCTGCTAACATAGCAAATATTGATAATTGTAATAACACTGGACCAACTCCTGTAGCAAAAAGAGGAAACTACAAAGAGTTCTTAAGTTGTTTACTTTTCTACTTCAAGGGTACGGAAGGAGCTGTTGGACTCATTCGCTGGTTTGAACGGACTGAATCCGTGTTTTCTCGTAGCAACTGTGTCGAGGAAAACAAAGTGGCATTTGCTACTGGTACACTGACCGATGATGCCTTATCCTGGTGGAATGCATACGCTCAACCCATCGGAATAGAACAAGCCAATAGGATCACCTTGACCGAATTGAAAAGGATCTTGACTAATAAGTACTATCCTCGAACTGAGATCAAGAAGATGGAAGATGAATTTTACGGTCTAACCGTAAATGGAAGTGATCTCAAGACTTAATTAGACAGTTTCAGGAATTAGCCATTTTTTGCCTAAACATGGTACCAAATACGCGAAACTTATTGAAGCTTTATCCGGGGGTATGTGCCCATTGCATTGAAGGAAACGTCACTGCTTCAAAACCAATCAAATTTTTGAAAAAGATGAAAAGCTGAAAAAGTATAGAAGAATAGGAATGAAAGCTGTTAAGGACAAAGATGTTTTACAAAAAATTGTTGATTCTTAGTCTGCATCCTCTAAAAATCTTTGGAAGCTAGTTAATTGTGGGATGAGCTTAACTGTTAAGATAGGTTTAGGATATAGCGTAAAATCAACTGCTGAGGTCCTTGGATATGAGGAAGAAATGGATAGAGGTATTTTTGCTTTAAGGGAAACAGATGCAGGATATAATGATATCCCACTATATAGCAGATTTAAACAAGTAGAATATAAAGGTGTCCCTCATCCTTTTAGTGGTGATTATACCCCTAGGGAATAGGAGGACATAGATGATTCTCTGTATATGTATGGCAAATTTAGACCTCAACCTCAATTTCCTAGTTCTACTGTGTCTGATACTAGTCAATCCAATGACAGTGATGGGGAGTTAGGAGCTGTAACTGACCATTCAGTCAATAATGACCATATCCCTACACCTTCTATTGAGCAGGTTACCACTGCCACCCCAAAGACTCAACCACAAGTGCCTAAACCCAAACAAACAGTTGTCCCTAGTTGTGCACAGCATGTAAAAACTCCTAGGCAACCAATCAGGACACCAGTGACTCCTTCACCTATTCCTTCAAACAACAGACAAAATTGGAATCAACAAATGGAAAGGGAATTAGGTGCAGGATATTCTTTTGAAAGAAAAACATGTTTCATGTGTGGAAGTCTTAGTCACTTGATTAAGGACTGTGACTATTATGAGAAGAAGATGGCAAGAGAAGCTGCTCTTAAAAGCAAAAGGGTGGTTCATGCTGATGTTAGGCAAGCCACACCAACCTGGACTAACACTAACAGGGTGAATAAAGCAAATCAGTTCACTCCCAGACCTGTACAACTAAGTAACATTAGACCCAACCATAGTACTGTTAGCAGAACTGTTAAAACTAGTAGGGAAAATGTTAATACTGGTTGTAGAAATATTAGTTATGGTAATATGCATGTTAATTCTGGCACTCAAATTAAGTCTTGTGCTTCTAGATTTAATACTGGCAAGCAACATGTTAATTCTGGTAGTGTGCATGTTATTACAGGCAGATTCAAATTCCGTCTGGTGAGCTATAGATTTAATATGGCAAGCAACGGTGTTAGTTCTGTTAGAGTAAATAGTACCAGTATCAAACAACAAAGCCTAAACATTCTCAGGGAATCTTAACAGTCCAAAGAATGTTTTTCAAAACAAAGGATCACTTACACGTATAAATAGACCCTTTTCAAGGAATACATAACACACAAGTCAAATAAATTATGCTTGTTGTAAGGGCAAATGGCTCTGCTGTTAGACCTCCAGGCAGGTTTGTGTTTGGTGAAAAATAATACCACTATCCAATACAATGTGGACCAACCCCTGATTCAAATGTTAATGTTTCTAGAGGTCCACAAGGCAGACCCAAGCCTGTGAAGGCCTGGGTCCCTAAGAGAAACTGATTTCTCTTTTTCATGTGCGGGAACATCCACTGAAGAACATGGTAAATAGAGGTATATTTGATAGTGGATGCTCAGGGCACATGACAGGTAACTAGGATCAACTGGAGGATTTTGAAGAATTCAATAGGGGATCTGTTACCTTTGGAGGTAGCATAGGCTACATAGCTGGTATTAGGAAGTAGTGATGTTTGTAGAGTTAGAAGTCTAGGATGGATATAAGAAGGATAACACTTGGTGGAGGTGCTATGCACTAACAACGACAAAATGGTTATCAGTTCCCCTTGTCTATCGACATAAGGACTGGCTAGGGCCAGGAGCTAAGGCTCTTGGTGTATAGACTTCTCAAATTCGTTTTATGGTGACAACTGCAAAATAAGTGTTGTATGGTTTTTAAAACTCACCATATTGTTAAAGTGAAGATTGGCCTAGCACACAAGTTTCTGCTTGTGGTAAAGGTTGTGGAAAAACCATATTAGTCCATAACGATTATGGCTTATGGTAAAAGACTAAATTGCAAATCCATATTAGATGGTTGAACTTTTCCAAAAAGGTGGATGGTATATCATAAACTCACCAAGTTTCATGTATAAGAGTTGGACAATGGTTATCAATCTCCACCACTGGAAGTTCCTTTTCTAGGTGCCAAGAGGATTGACTAGACCTGAGCAAATGCATACAGGTACAGGCATACAAACCGTTGATGGCGTAATGGTTTGCCAAAAAATCCATATGGTATTCAACTCTCCAATGTTTCAAGTATGATGTGTGAAATGGTTTCGTTAACCAAGGACATACCCTTTCTCGGGTGGCCAAAGAATATGACTACTCTAGAGTTAATGCTAAGTGGTAAAGAGATATCAAATCCATTTACAATTTTCAATGAATTTACCTCTCACAGGTGTTAACACACCTGGAAGTGATGGAGTAATAGACTGCAATTACTGTTTGATGTACATAATTGTCAATGTTGTGAATATAACGGATTGCTAAAAGAAGTTTGAAGAATAGTCTGACTGCAAGAGTAAAAGTTCCTTGGTGATAAAGACAGTTTGGGTGATGTGCATCCAAAAGGTGGAGGGATTGATATTGGTTGATATTAATAACTGAGATGCAGAGATTTCATTAATTGTTGAAACTCGCAGGGGAGGATAAATGTTATTATTGTCTGATGAAGGATATACCCTGATTCCTAAATTAATCATAAATAACTGCTTAGGTTGTAAGAAGTAGTCTTGGAAGATCCTCCTGGAATTAAGAAGCTTTTAATGAGGAAACTTGATGATTATTCCAGATGAATATCAATTTTAGGGGGCAGGATTGTTGGGAATTAAATGTCATCTAATACTGTTAATGTATTAATGCTACTTGTCATGATAAAAGGAAGTTTCAACTAGAGGCATTAATGTTGATTAAAGATTTAATGATGATTGAAGACTTTTATGGTGAAGACTTTATGTTGATTGAAGAATTTAATTGATCAATTGGAAGACTTTTGTTGATGTGAAGTTTAATTCAGGTGGGTTAATGTTGCATTGGAGTTACAATTGATTATGGAAAGTATGAATACATTTGTATTAATATTGACTCATAGTTAGAAATACATATTGAGATAGACTTTAATTTGGTATTTAATATTGGTTTGACTAGATTGTTGGGGAAATATATTGTAAAAGACTTAATATGGTAGTTATAACAGTTAAGTTTCTGGTTAGTAGTAGATTAATACATTGGCCGTAATTACTAATATTAAGTCTGGCAGTATTATAGTTAGTAGCGGTAGAGTGAGCGTACTAGTTTAAGTTTGTTGTCAATTAGTATAAAGTTATCGAATTAGCGTTAATCTAGGAAGAGATAAGCATTATCTCTTAAGCGTTTAGGGTTTCCTTAAGTCTATAAAAGGAAAACATGAAATAGTATTGTAAACATATGAGTTGATTGTGATTCCAATTCAAATAATTAATATGTAATAGCAAGTTTGGTATTCGTTCTCATGTGTTCATCTTGGTATAAGATATTGATATTCGCGTCAAATTTGTATTCACGAGTTATTGTCTCTATTAGTTTTTGGAGATATATTCAAAGGACTATAAGTCGTTCAAGGCTCATTGAGATCTTGTTTATAAGGACCTACAAGGACTAAAAATGTCATTTTATCAAAGTTATAACTACATGGGTCTATTATGTCACTTTTTAAAGTACAAGGTTTTACTTGGTATATCCTTTTACACTTGAAGTCCAAAAACTCGTAAACGTCGAAAACCCTAGGGTATATTTTGCCACTTTTCAAACTCAAGGGTCTAAAGTGTAACATTTTGAAAAAGTATAAAAACATGTTTAAAACCTTACAAGACATAACTTTAATTAACGCTTGACGTGCTTAACATTTCCAAATATTAATCAAAAAACTTAAAACCTGTTTTTATCGTATCACAAATACTAGGAGCTACATATTAAGGGTTTCCTTTGGGTATTATGTTCTAATGAGTTGTAGTTTATGATTTAAAGTGCCCTAGATCCATCAAACGTTTATCTGATATGACTGTTGATATTATGATGGCTAGAACGGTGATACAATTATTCCAAAACTCTTCAATCAAACTCATAAACTCTTAAAACTAAAGTTCTAAAGTACAATCTTATTATACTTGACATATTAATCAGGTTGCGTGACGGTGGTGTTTTACTATCATTTTGCTATATCAACATTTCCCTGATAAGATTGTGTAAGGTCGTTATTTCCGCGCTTATAATTTATTGCATCTACCTATAGGCATGAAGTTATAACCTCGCTTTACTCATTTTACATGTTTTATAAACCGCGAGGGGGATACATGTTGTTTCAAACTCTTTTATAGACTGTTTATCTTATAACAATGTGATTTCTTTTTAAAGAGACTGTGTGAATTCATAGCTCGCATTTCAATTTTTCATAAACTGTGCTGGGTCTGTACCTGCTATAAATTATGAATACATGTGTTTTACAAATTACATGCTATCCTGACATATCATTACAATTGTTGTCTAAGTTATCTATCCTACAAGTCATTAAATTTGACTTTAAGTTGTTAAATTGACTTTGGATATTAATGTTTTAATTTTACAAATCCTACAAGTCGCTAAATTGACTTCAAGTCGTTAAATTGACTTTGGATGATAATATGTTAGTGTTATAAATCCTACAAGTTCGTTATATTGACTTCAAGCGTTAAATTGACTTTGGGTGTTAATATGTTTGATATTATGAGCTCTTTTAAGACGTTTTAAATTGATTTGGGATATTAATGTTAGGGTTATAAATCCTACAATTCGTTTTAAATTTGACTTCAGTTGTGTAAATTGACTTTGGATGTTAATATGTTGATATTTATAGTTTTCAAGTCAATTAAAATTGGCTTTTGATGATAACTGTGTTAGTGCGATGTGCTTAGACAAAGGACAAGGCAAACACGACTATCAGAGGACCATACAGATCCAACAAAGTCAATAATCGCAGTAAGTAATACACTGTTCTTTGATAATTTATTCGTGCAATCATTACTAATTACGAGTGCTCATATTAAACATGTACCATTTCTATAAATTGTGTTTATACAATTATTACACTATGATTTATATTCAAACTATTTATATCAAACCTATAAATTTCACTCAACCTTTGTGTTGACTTTTTAGCATGTTTATCTCAGGTTATTGAGCAATATACGGCACGGAGTGACATGGACTCGAAGATGGCTAAAACTTGTTATATTCATTGTATGTAACTAGATTTTGGGACATTCCTTTGTAAAATACTTTGATTTGAAATGAATGATAACATTATTTTGAACAAACGTCTCTTTGGGTCGTTTCTATGATTATGTTTGTTGTTGTCCTGATAGTAATCCCCAGATTAGCTTCCGCTGCTATATTGTACAAATGGGGGTGTTACAGATTGGTATCAGCGCCATGGTTATAGAGAACAAGGTCAAAACCTTAACTATAAACACATTTCTTTTTCAGCCGATCACAGTCTCTGTGCAACTACTCGCGAACATAGTATGTAAATATACATATCTTTTTTTACTATTATCATAAATAACTTTGTTTTAGGTATTTACAACATAGGTTGTTAAACAGAACGGATATCTTCTTCCCAACCGACTTACTTCTGATATTCAGGACGCTCTTTGCCTCTATTGTATATTCTTAACTATACTGGTCTCATAGGATTATTCCCTGCTTCATCAGGGAGCAGATCTTATAACTTGCAGAAAAACTCTACAATAGATAATATGATCCCACCAGTATTCTCATCTTTCTACAATAATCCTTGTTTGAAGGACGTACAAGCATTTTATGCTAAGGAATCACCTATTTCATCACCAGATCCTATTACTTCACCAGCTATTTTGACTCCATCTCCGGTATTACCACCATCATTACTATTTGATCCTCGATATTTCTTTGTTCCTGAAGAACTATTACCACCTAAGAAGCGAATCCATTCCCCATCTTCTTCCTCAACTACGTTATCTAATTCATCTCGGAATCAAACTTGTAATTTGGTATCACCATCCTTCTCAGTTTATACTTCTACCCCACCTCAAGTATTTGAAATAGGAAAATGTTCAGATAAGATGTATCTGAAACATCATGAGAAACAAGTTGAAGATATCTTGAATTATTTAGATGAACTCCATCTTCACCGCATTGAGAGAATGGAAGAAGAACGTACTAATGGTAACGAACTAAAGACCAAACTTAAGAGAATCCGCACTCAGATTATCAGACTTCAAAAGAAGCGGTTAGGGCAAAAAGGGATAAGATTGCCTTTTCTCACTACAGAATTTCCGATCTTTAACAAATCATTGAGAAAATCCAAGATCATCACCAAACAAATCAGGAAGATCTTTAGGATATCATCTACCGGTTCGAAATCAACAAACTCTTAGACTAGTTATAGCTTTATCCTAGCCACGGGATGTGTGGTATAAATAAAAACGCTTGTCAAATCTTGACTATGTACAGTAAAAAGGCAAGTTATTTATAAAGGCAATCCTGTTTCATACCTTATTGTTTCCAACTTATCTCTCTTTCATCATCATTTCCACCATTTGCATCATTATCTCCGTCTTTATCATAACCTCTAAGTGCTTAAAAATTCAAAAATAAGCATTTCTCTTTAAGCATTTTAAGCATCACATTCTCTTTTATAACTTAGGATATCATTCTTATTACGTGTTATCTTTTGTTGATAGAATGCCTCCCAAAAGGACGTCAACATCTGAAACACTAGCCATAACTTTAGCTGCCATCTGGAAACTAATTAATGATGGCATTTCCTTAGCTCTGAAAGCACAAGCTGCATCAATGGCAAGTGCTAGTAATCCCAATAAGAAACCACTCTGGTAGCAAAATAGAGGAAATTACCAAAGAGTTCTTAAGCTGTCTTCCTTTCTACTTAAGGGTAGAAGGAGCTGTTGGACTCATTCGGTGGTTTGAACGGAAGAATCCGTGTTTTTCTCGTAGCAACTGTGTAGAGGGATACAAAGTGCATTTGCTATGGTACACTGACGAGATGCTCTTATCCTGCGTGGAATGCATTCGCTCAACCCATCGGATTAGAAAAGCAATAGGAATCACTTGACCGAATTGAAATCGAATCTTGACTAATAAGTACGTCCTCAAACTGAGTTCAAGAAGATGGAGATGAATTTTACGTCTAACGTAAATGGATGTGATCTCAAGACTTAATTAGACGATTCCAGGGAAGGAATTAGCCGTTTTAGATACAACTGGTTACCACATACGAGAACTTATAGAAGCTTTCATAAGGGGACTGCCCCAAAGCATTGAAGGAAACGTTACTGCTTCAAAACCACAAACTATGGTGGAAGCCACGAACATAGACAAGGCTAATGGATCAGACATCAACATAATTCGGTTACAAGAGCAATCTGATCGTAACGAGTTTTGATGTTAGAGAAACACATCACAAAACAATATGTGAATAATAACTAAAACGTGGTTTATCTATTAATTCGAATGAGCAACCATTAACAATCCTGTGACAACGTAACCATGATCACACCCACACGATGGGAGACAAGTAACCTTTAGGATTTATGATTGTCAGACAAATGAGGTATACTAAGGCCTCCTAAAAAGTACCTTGAAATTCTTCCTTTATGTACAAGATGCACCCTGCATCACATAGGACCTTGCACTATTAAGTGTCAGAATTGTAACAGGATAGGTCATTTGACTAGGAATTGTAAGAACTAAGGAATAGTTTTCTTTCAAATCTATAATCCATTTATATGAATAAATTCCTTCTCTTCATTATCTCTAAATTTCTTTCAGATTGTGATTTGTTCAATCATCTCATTTTCCATCCCAATCATCATTCACCGCCTTTTCGACTAATTGGAATACAACAGCAGGAAATGTTTATCTCTAAAAATCTTAAATTCCAAAATATTTCTGTTATATTCTGCAACGTAATAACAAGGAAACACACAAGAATCTATACAATGTCAAATGATTTCAATACCATTAGGTATGAAGATTTTGACAAAGACTTGTGATAGCATTCTTATTCGATGTTGACTTTTAAAGGTTAATGAATAACGATTCTTTACGACCAGAGTTTGGTAGCAATAACCACAGGTTTTTGGTAATGAAGTATTTCCATTTACCCAAGTTCTATCAGAATCTGGAGAAATTCTAATGATTGTCATCAAAAAGTGTGGTCTTGGAAATAAGTAGACGTGTGAAAGGAGGTAATTATAATTGTGGTGCGCAACATAATTATAAATGCATCACACACGTGGACTTGTGGCCTTGATTAGCCTAACATAAAGATCAAATTCATGCCCAGTACTTACATCTATTCCCAAACAGCTAAATCTCAGGACCAGAAATAATTCAAGAAACACTTGAAAACAGACGTGCAAATTCGTTAACGCTTTGCAGCTGCATGAGATCGACAACGAAGTTTGCCAATGTGAGGACGAAAGCTTAGAATTTCAAGTTGGCAATGGGTTATGTTGGAATATAAGTTACCTTTTATCTGCAATGGTATCTTTTGATTCGGTAAATATAGGCAAAGCTTACATCCCGATACAATGGTCCATTCAAATTCTTGAACGGAATTTGGCCAGTGGCTACTAAACTAGAGCTTCCTAAAAAGCTTAGTAGTATCCACAATACTTTCCACGTTTCTAATCTCAAGAAATACGTGTCCGATGAATCTCTCATCAATCCGATAAAAGAACTTTAACTCGACGACAAACTCAACTTTGTAGAAGGTGCAGGTTGGAAAATATTGATCGTGAAAATTCAAGCAACTTAGCGAAGTCGTATTCCTATAATCAAAGTGCGATGGAACTCTAAAAGAGGACCAGAGTTTACATGGGAACGCGAAGACAAAATTCGTGCCAAATATCCTCATCTGTTTTTTGAATCATCTCTTCAAAATCTAATTAAATCTCGGGACGAGATTTCTTTAAGGGGTGGAGACTATAAGAACCCGCAATTTTCATAAACGTAAATATCCATCTATTAAGTTAGATGATGTGCAATCTATCCATTATATATGAATATACCTTTTTCAGGGAAATTTTTTGCTTTATTACATTACTTGCATTATCAATATCTCAGTATACAAAAAGTAAATTGCGATACTAAAGTAGACGTAGCTCACGCAACTTTCTATGGCAATTTTGTCTTCATATATTCAAGCTAAACATATAACATTCAATTCAGTATCATCACATTTCTTTCTTACAAGTACATTATTCTTTAAGTACTTATTGCTACGTTATATATAAAAGGGCTTTAAACCGTTATAGTTTTACTCTAAACACTAATCCTTGATGGAATTATATCTTAAGTGATTGTCAAACTGTTAAAGTATAGTACAAGTAATATAACATCTCATTTGTAATATAAATCTCCTCCAAGTCAAGTACAAGTTCTTTAAAATCACCATTATACAAAGTTTTATTGCACAATATCAAAATAGACCGTTTTACCTCGTTTTAATTCCATTTCTTCACCACAATAAGTGTACAAGCGAATATACTCAAATCAATGTTTTAACTAATTATTCCATTCATAGGCTTCATACCTTTTTTGCATTCAAAACCTAATTCAAAAACCCTAAACCCTAACAAGTAGTTTCTAAACCATGCCTGTTCTTAATTTATCCATTGTAAACCAAACCAACACCAAATAAGTTGTAATAACTATTTTACATTCATATCAGTCTTTTTCAATCAGTTGATTTACATCATTATTCTTCATTTTACTTCTTGTACGTAAAACAATATCTAGAAACCTATTGCACACTAAATGATCATTTGACCCGTTTTACTATTTTTAAAACACTCTAATCCCAAAATAACCAACCAAGAGTCATTGTTAAACCATAAAAAATGAGTTTACAAACTTTATCCATATTATCACCTTGTTCAACATGTACGAAGAATACAAAGCTGAAACCTAAAGCCTTATATGACCCTAATTCATAGTACGGAATATTCTTTACAATTTCACCCATTTTTAACTAAAACAATGATCAAACTTCATTGTAATACTTCATTTAAGCTCTTAGGATCTTATATTCCATCCATTCTAATCAAATGTATGCAAAATATATCAAACCATGAAGTCAAGAAAGAAAACCCTAAAGTGCCCTAATCAAACCTGGACCTCAATTCTACAATCTATATCCGTTGTACCAAACATTTGCGAATATTTCTTAACCTTACTATCAGACCTTCGGTACATATATTAACATCCTTATCGAGGACACACGTAAATAAAAGCTAGAAAACTCAACCCGAACCCTAGAGAGCCCTAAAGGTACCCGTATACACCTTTCTTTCATTTTAACCTTTCCAAAAAATCCATATTGCATTAATGGCACTCCATTACTCTTAGCTACTTTTTACTAAGCAGCTTACAAGCACCTCCTTTCATTCTTTATGTATAAAATGAGCACATGGTCACTTGTATCTTCTTGTTTCTTCCATTCCTAGCCGCGGCATGCAAAGGGGTAAACACCTCATCAAAGCTAGTTTCTAGCTTAACCAACACATCTACTAGACCCTCCTTATATACTCTAGACATCCTACATGTCCTCTCTAGTCTATAACCTCCCTTGGCCTTTAAGGTGTCTTTAACTATAATAGGACCTAAACTTCATTTTTCTTCATCCCCACTTCCTCCTCTATAACCTCATAGCAGAAATCCTTTGTCAATATGAATTTAAGAGATCATAAGAAGTCCCAGAATAGAGTGATGCAAAATAAATCAAGGAAAAGAAGACCCGGCAGTGTTTATTCTAGACGTTCGAAGCCGAAAGTCCGATTTCAACCCGTTTCTAAGTATAAGATCAAAACCTGGTTCTCTAAGCTTATATTGCTAATGTTATGGTTTAATGTTCATTCTGATCTTTATAAATTAATATAAAATCTTTGAATCAAATAAACCTTAAGTGGTTATGCCTTTTTGATTCCAAAAATCGTACACCGAAACCCTAATTTCGCGTTTTTCATAAAACTAAATGTTATAATGGTTTTTTAAATATTCTTATAACCTATCCTGCATGCTTAATAATGTTTTAAAATAACCACTTTGTTGATTATGAAGGAATTTTGAACTTAATACCCGTGCTGTTTATGTTTTGAAACCCTAATATGCCCCGTTTTGTTCCTCATTTAGTTACGATCGTTATTTTAAACTGTGTTGCCGTTAAACTTCATATTTTAGTTTATTATATTATAATGACATATTGAAATGTTAAATTAAGCTTGGCATGGCAATATGGACATGTTTTGTATTTTAATCCATGAAAAGGAATATATATCGTAACTTTCAGAACTTTATAATAGATGGGCTGAAAGGTATTTTATCAAGTTATACTCCAGGGTGATCATTTATGTCACTTTCCAAAGTCTAAGGTTTATTTTGTATATCAATAAAAGTTAAAGGAGCAAAGTCGTAAAAGTGCAAACCTCAGGGGTCTATTTGCAATTTTCAAAAACCCCAGGGTCTAAAATGTAACATTTTGAAAGAGTATAAAAACATGTTCAAAACATTACAAGATATAACTTTAATTAACGCTTGGGTCTTTGCTTATCTTTTCCAGATATTGATCAAAACGCTTAAAACCAATGATATTGTATCACAATACTAGGGAGCTTCATTATTAAGAGGTTTCATCTTGGTAGTAGGTTCTGAATGAGTTGTTGGGTTGTTCGATTTTAAAGTACCCTAAGCTCATCAACGTTTTACTGAATGACTGAATTATGATGGCCCGAACGGTGATACAATAATTCCAAACTCTCTAATCAAACTCATAACTCTTAAAACCAAAATTCTAAAGTACAATCTTCCTAAGACTTTACATATTTACTCAGGTTGCGTGACGTGGCTGTTTACTATCATTTTGCTATATCAACCTTCATATAGTTTGTGATAAGGTCGTCCTTTCTTTTGGCTTATTTATGGGCAATGACAGATCAGGTGATTTCCATAGCCCCTCTTTTTACCAATTTATAAATATTTTGGGGGAGATACATGCTACTTAACTTGTTTTATATACATGATATAGTTTCATTGCTACCAAACTTGTTTCATACAAATTAAAACTATATGTGATGGGTTATTGAATGCGGGAAATAACGCCTAGTATGTATGCGGGTAATGACTCCTAGTATTGATATGGATTACGAATGCGGGCAATAACGCCTAGTATCGAATGCGGGCAATAACGCCTAGTATGTATGCGGGAAATGATTCCTAGTATTGAATGCGGGCAATAACGCCTAGTATCGAATGCGGGTAATGACACCTAGTATGGATGTGAATAATAATTATGTTTTTCAATACTGGGTGTATATCAACGTGACCCAAATATCGCATTTGCATTCAAATTATATTACTTAAACCTATGGATTTCACTCAACCTTTGTGTTGACTTTTTAGCATGTTTATCTCAGGCAATTGAAGCAATACCATGGATGGAGTCGGCTAGATCTGAAGTTGGTGAAGGTTATCATTCAAACTTGAGTGTTTGTAGATTTTTAGACTGCATTTTTGTTAAAAAAACTCTGATTATAATGAATGATAACTAAATTTTCCAAAAACGTCTCTTTTGAGTCGTTTTTTATGATTATGATTGTTGTATCCATGAAGTAATACCCCAGATTAGCTTCCGCTGCTATATGTAAAAATGGGGGTGTTACACACCTCCCCCAAGCAAGAACACCCATCCACTCGAGAGAGTGATGAATACTGATCAACATGATTTTATCCAGCTAGCATACCGATATACCTTCCTTACACCGAAGGTATATTTCCCATTATGATTAAAATAATTAATAGTACCTTTTAAGTATTTGAATACCCTTGTTATTGCTTGCCGTTGTCTACTAGGGTTACTAGTAAACCTGCTCAATCTACCAACTGCATAAGCAATATCAGGTCTAGTGCTAGTCATAGCATACATCAAGCATCCAATAGCTCTTGAATATTCAAGCGATCACAGTTTACCTGTATTTGGCTTTATGTTTTCTTACGGATCATAGGAGTACTACGGAGAACAATCTTTACCGATTGGAATTTCTTGAGTATTTTTTCAAATATAGTGAGATTGTGTAATTACAATCCCTATTTTACGTTTAATTCTTAATAACAAGATAACGTCTGCTTCTCCAATCTCTTCCTCATGAGAAACTTCGATGACATGTATTTATTAGGTTTTATCAACTTGATTTATGGTCAATTCACAAAATCAACATGTCATCAACTTATAGACAAATTATGACACATTATCGAAGCTATCAAATTTGCAAATACAACTGTCAGATTGGATTAAAAGAAAACCACTTGACAACACAACCTCATCAAACTTTTAATGCCACTGCTTAGGTGCTTGTTTCAGCCCATACAATGACTTGACCATCTTACACACCTTATGTCCTTTTGGGGTCCGGGGCATAACAAATCCTTTCGGTTGCTTTATATACACTTCTTCCTCCAAATCACCATTTAAAAATGCTGTTTTGACATCCATTTAATGGACCACCAGATTGTGAATAGCGGCTAAAGCTAGCAACAATCTAATAGTAGTGATACAAGCAACTGGTGCATAGGTATCGAAGTAATCGATCCATTCTTTTTGTCTAAATCCTTGGATTACTAATCGAGCCTTAAACTTGTCAATTGTTCCATCGACTTTCATCTTCCTTTCGAAGATCCATTTGCAACCTAAAGGTTTGCAACCTGGTGGTAAATCAGACAATACCCATGTATTATTTTCCATAATTGAACCAATCTCGTCATCTATTGCTTCTTTCCAGAAAGCACTATCTCGAGATTGCATAGCTTCATTATAGGTTCTAGGATCCTTCTTTATACTATAGCAGTAAGAGTATTAAGATCCAATTTGATCTCTTGATCCCTCAACTAAATATAGTTGAAAAATAGAACCATATGATTTAGCTTTCCTAACTCTTTACCTTTACGAGGTTCAGGGGTCTCACTTGGTACATCATTTGAATGATCATCCCTTTGAGATTCATCCGAATTTGGTATAATATCTTTTAGTCTAGGTATTAAAGAGAAACGATTCTCATCAAATATTGCATCTCTTGATTCTATAATTGTGTTAATAGAAACAAAGTCATTAGGTTCTATAACATAAAACCTATATGCCTTGGAATGCTCAGCATTTCCCACAAAGATACAATCAACACCCTTTTCACCTAAAGTTTTCCTTTTAGGGTCCGAAAGCCTAAGAACGGCTCTACAACCCCAAACCCGCAAAAATGTCAGGTTGGGTCGTTTCTTATACCAAAGTTTATAGGGTAGTCTTGTTCCTTTTATCAGGAACCCTATTCAATAAATAGCAAGCCGTTAACATGGCTTCTCCCCAGAACCCATCACTCAAACCCGAGTAAGATAACATAGAATTAACCATTTCTTTACGAGCTCTATTTTTCCTTTTAGCCACACCATTTTGTTGTGGTGTGTAAGGAGCCGTAGTTTCATGATTGATTCCTACGGATTGGAAAAAATACAGGATCATAATATTCACCACCTCTATCTGTGCGTAAGGTTTTAATCAAGTCATTTTGTAGCAATTCAACTTCTGTTTTATAAATTCTAAATTTATCTAGGGCTTCATCTTTATGGTACCAAATACCGAGAAACTTATAGAAGCATTCATCGGGGGACTGCCCCAAAGCATTGAAGGAAACGTTACTGCTTCAAAACCACAAACTCTGGAGGAAGCCACCGACATAGCTCAAAGGCTAATGGATCAGATACTCAAGCATAATTCGGTACAAGAAGCCAATGATCCGCAAACGAAAGTTGAAGATAGAAAAACACATCAACAAAAAAATATCGTGATAAAACTAGCAACGGTGATTATCCTATAATTCTCGACACAGCCAACTACCACTCTAACAATCACAGTGACAACCGTAACCATGATCACCACCCACAACAGAATGGGAGACAAGAAACCTTTAGGACTTATGATGTCAGCCCAACTAAGTATACAAGGCCTCCTAAAAAGTACCTTGAAATTCTTCCTTTATGTACAAGATGCACCCTGCATCACATAGGACCTTGCACTATTAAGTGTCAGAATTGTAACAGGATAGGTCATTTGACTAGGAATTGTAAGAACTAAGGAATAGTTTTCTTTCAAATCTATAATCCATTTATATGAATAAATTCCTTCTCTTCATTATCTCTAAATTTCTTTCAGATTGTGATTTGTTCAATCATCTCATTTTCCATCCCAATCATCATTCACCGCCTTTTCGACTAATTGGAATACAACAGCAGGAAATGTTTATCTCTAAAAATCTTAAATTCCAAAATATTTCTGTTATATTCTGCAACGTAATAACAAGGAAACACACAAGAATCTATACAATGTCAAATGATTTTCAAACCATTATTTAGTATGACGATTTAGACAAAGACTTGTGAATAGCAATCTTATTCGATGTTGACTATAAAGTAATGAAATAGCGAATACTTTAACGACCATTAGTCGCGCAGAACAGAGCGAGGTAGGGTCCCATAAACCCCACACTTCCTGTAAATTGAAGTAATCCATACACCCAAGTTCTATCTAAAGAATCTAGAGAAATTCCTAAGATTGTCATCAAAAATGTGATGGTCTTGGAAATAATAGACGTGTGAAAAGGAGTTAATTATAATTTGGTGCGCAACATAATTATAAATATACATCACACAACGTGAGACTTTGTGGCCTTGATTACCAACATAAAGATCACAATTCATGGCCCAGTACTTACATCTATTCCACACAGCTAATTCCTCAAGGACCAGAAATAATTTCAAGAAACCACTGAAAAGATCGGCACATCGTCAATGCTAGCAAGCTGTCAAGAGATCGACAAAGAAGTTACGCCAATATGATACACAGCTTAGAATCAAGTTGGCAATCGTGTTATGTTGAAAGTATCCACCTTGCAAAGGTATCTTTTTGATTCGGAAAACAGAAAGCTTAAATCCCCGATACAATGGACATTCAAAATTCTTGAATGAATTAGCCAGTGGCAACAAACTATAGCTTCCCTAAAAAGCTTAGTATTATCCACAATACTTTTCCACGTTTCTAATCTCAAGAAATACTTATCCGATGAATCTCTCAATAAATCCTATAAAGAACTTAACTCGAGCTACAAACTCACTTTGGTAAGAAGGACGAGTAGAAATTAATGATCGTGAAATCAAGCAACTTAATCGAAGACGTATTCAATAAAGATCAAAGTGCGATGTGAACTCCCTAAAAAGGACCAGAGTTTACGATGTGGAAACGCGAAGTAAACAAATTCATGCAAATATCCTCATAACTGTTTTCAATCATCCTTCAAAACTAATTAAATCTCGGTACTAGATTCTTTAAGGGGTGGGGAGACTATAACAACCCGCAATTTTCATAAACATAAATATCCATCTATTAAGTTAGATGGTGTGCAATCTATCCATTATATATGAACTCACCTTTTTCAGGGAAATTTTTTTGCTTTATTACATTACTTGCATTATCAATATCTCAGTAATACAAATTAACTTGCATAAATAAAGTAGACGAGATCACGCAACCCTAATCTATGCAATATTGTCTTCAAGATGGTCAAGCAAACATCAATAAGTATGTCAATCAGTATCAATCATTCTTTTTTACAAGGTACATTTATTCCTAATAATGTACTATTATCAACGTTATATAAAAAAGGGCTTTAAAAAAACACCGTCTATCGTATACCTCTAAACTCTAATTCCATGAAGGAATAATATCTAAAGTGAATGTACAAACTATTAAAGTATATGTACAAGTAATATAACATCTCATTTGAAATATAAACTCCCTCCAAGTCAAGTACAAGTCTTTAAAATCCCAATATACAAGTCATTAATGCACAATATCCAAAATAGCCGTTTTACCTCCGTTTTCATTCCAATTTCTTCACCACCACTTATGTACAAGCTACTATACTCAATATACAATGTGTAAACCCTAATTATTCCATTCATAGGCTCTCATACCTCTTTTTGCATTCAAAACCCTAATTCAAAACCCTAAACCCTAAAACCAAGCTAGTTTCTAAACCATGACCCGTTTCTTAATTTTTATCCATTGTAAACCCAAACCAACACCCAAATAAGTTGTAATAACTTATTTTACAATCATATCAGTCTTATTCAATCATTATTTCATCATTACTTCATCATTTTACTTCACTTGTACGTAAAACATATCCTAGAAACCCTAATTGCACCCTAAATGATCATTTGACCCGTTTACTCATTTTAAACCACTCTAATCCCAAATAACCAACCAAGAGTCATTGTAAACCCATAAAATGAGTTTACAAACCTTTATCCATCATTAATCATCCTTGCTTCAACAATGTACGAGAATTACAAAGCTAAGAAAACCCTAAAAGCCTATATACCCTAATTCCAAGCTACGGCTTATTCTTTCAAGTTCACAATTTTATCTAAAACCATATCAAACTCATTGATAATACTTTATTTAAGCTCTAGGATCTATATTCCATCATTCCTAATCAAAAGTATGCAAAATATAAACCAAGAAAGTCAAGAAAACCCTAAACGAGGCCCTAATCAAACCCGTGACCTCATTTCTTCAATTCTAATCCATTTTATCCCAAACCAATTGCTAATCTTTCTAATCCCCCCCACTCCCCCCCAATTTTATAAGACTATGCTACATATATTAACTATCCTTAATCAAGTACACACGAAATAAAAGCTAGAAAACTCAACCCGAACCCTAGAGAGCCCTAAAGGTACCCGTATACACCTTTCTTTCATTTTAACCCATTCCAAAGTCCCATATTGCAATTAAGCACCTCCATTACTAAGCTAATTCATTCCTAAGCAGCTTACAAGCACCTCCCTTGATTCTTTATGTATAAAATGAGCACATGGTCACTTGTATCTTCTTGTTTCTTCCATTCCTAGCCGCGGCATGCAAAGGGGTAAACACCTCATCAAAGCTAGTTTCTAGCTTAACCAACACATCTACTAGACCCTCCTTATCATCCTCTAGACCTCCTACATGTCCTCTAGCAATCCTACGCTCATAAACCTCGCGCTTGCATTTAAGAGGGATCGTTAACTAATATAGGTAACCTCACACTATCATTTTTCTTCATCCCCCTCTTCCTCCTCTATAACCCATCATAGCAGTAATCCTTTGATCAATATGAATTCTAAGAGATCATAAGAAGTCCCAAGAATAGAAGTGAAGCAAAATAAATCAAGAAAAGAAGCCCGGGAGTCGTTATTCTAGACGTACGAAGCCGAAAGTCCCGATTTCAACCCGTTTCTAAGCTATAAGCTCAAACCAGGTTCTCTAAGCTTATAATCTGCTCATGTAATGTTATAAATGTCATATATCTTAAAAACATAATATTACGCTGTTGAACACAAGAAACAAAAGTGGTTAAGCCTTTTCATCCCAAAACCGTACACCCGAAACCCTAATTTCGCGTTTTTCATAAAACTAAATGTTATAATGGTTAAATATTGTTATAACCTATCCTAGCATGCTTAAATAATGTTAAAATAACTACTTTGTTGATTAATGAAGGAATTTGAACTTAAAACCCGTGCTTTATTTTTGAAACCCTAATAATGACCGTTTTGCTTCCTACTAACGAATTTTATTTTAAACTTGTGTTGCCGTTAAAAAACTGCTCATATTTAGTTTTATTATAACTTAAACAAGACTAGATAAATGTTACAAATTAAGCTGCATGCAATTTGGACATGTATTTTGTAATTATAAATCCATAGCAAGGGATATAGTATCGTAACTTTCAAAACTTAAACTAAGAAGGGGCTTAAAATAAAATTATCAAGTTATAACTCCAGGATCATTATATTCACTTTCCAAAGTCTAAGTTTATTTGTATATCAATAAATAGTTGAAGGACCAAAGCGTAAAGTGCAAACCTCAGAGGGTCTATTTGCAATATTGTCCCAAACCCATGGTCTAAAATGTAAACTTTTGAACGAGATATAAAAACATGTTTCCAAACATTACAAGATAAAGATATAACTTTAATTAACGCTTGTCGTGCTTATCATTTCCAGATATTGATCAAAACGCTTAAAACCAATGATATCGTATCACAATACTAGGGAGCTTCATATTAAGAGGTTTCATCTTGGTATTACGTTCTGACTGAGTTGTTGGGTTTAACTATTTAAGTACTCCAGAACCTAGCTCCGATCAAGACGTTTACTGAAGTGACTTCTGAATTATGATGGCCCCGAACGGTGATAAACAAATAATGTCAAACTCTCTAATCAACACATAACTCCTTAAACCAAAATTCTAAAGTACAATCTTCCTAAGACTTAACATATTTACTCAGGTTTTGCGTGAACGCGGCAGTTTACTAACATTATGCTATATCAACCTTCCTATTAAGATAGTGAAATAAAGTCGTGCCGCCTTTCATTTGATATATTTATTGCAACTATTAGCAGTGTGATTTTCCATAGTCCTCTTTTTACAATTTAAATAATATTTTGGAGTTACATCTGGCCTACTTAACTTGTTTTATATACATGATATAGTTTCATTGCTACCAAACTTGTTTCATACAAATTAAAAGGCAATAACGCCTAGTATTGAATGCGGGCAATAACGCCTAGTATGTATGCGGGTAATGACTCCTAGTATTGATATGGATTACGAATGCGGGCAATAACGCCTAGTATCGAATGCGGGCAATAACGCCTAGTATGTATGCGGGAAATGATTCCTAGTATTGAATGCGGGCAATAACGCCTAGTATCGAATGCGGGTAATGACACCTAGTATGGATGTGAATAATAATTATGTTTTTCAATACTGGGTGTATATCAACGTGACCCAAATATCGCATTTGCATTCAAATTATATTACTTAAACCTATGGGTTTCACTCAACCTTTGTGTTGACTTTTTAGCATGTTTATCTCAGGCAATTGAAGCAATACATGGCATGGAGTGGCTTGGATCTGAAGATGGCTGAACTGTTATCATTCAAACTTGATGTTTTAGATTTTGAGACCTGCATTTTTTAAAAACTCTGATTATAATGAATGATAACTAAATTTTCCAAAAACGTCTCTTTTGAGTCATTTTCTATGATTATGATTGTTGTATCCATGAAGTAATACCCCAGATTAGCTTCCGCTGCTATATGTAAAAATGGGGGTAGATATTGGTTCTATTGGTTTCGGTCATATTGGAATCTCATGTATCAAGTTTCTTAGCCATTCTGCTTCCTTACCGGCAGCAGCCAATGCTACAAACTCAGATTCCATAGTAGAACCAGTGATGCATGTTTGCTTCTTGGAAGCCCATGAAATGGCACCTCCCCCAAGCAGAAACACTCATCCACTCGTAGAAGATGAATCTTCAACATGATTTATCCAGCTAGCATCTGAATAACCTTCTAACATTGAAGGATATCCAACATATGATAAACCATAATTTATAGTACCCTTTAAGTACTTGAATACCCTTGTTATTGCTTGCCAATGTTGTCTACTAGGATTACTAGTAAATCTGCTCAATCTACCAACTGCATAAGCAATATCAGGTCTAGTGCTAGTCATAGCATACATCAAGCAGCCAATAGCTCTTGAATATTCGAGTTGATCCACAGGTTTACCTGTATTTGGTTTAAGCTTTTCTAACGGATCCATGGGAATACTCACCGGAGAACAATCTTCACGATTGAATTTCTTGAGTATTTTCTCAATATAATGAGATTGTGTAATTACAATCCCTTTATTTTCATGTTTAATCTTAATACCAAGAATAACGTCTGCTTCACCCATATCTTTCATTGAGAACTTCGATGACAAAAATTTCTTAGTTTTATCAACTTGATTTTGGTCATTTCTAAAAATCAACATGTCATCAACATATAGACATTATGACACCTTTACCGGAGCTATCAAATTTTCTATATACACTCTTGTCAGATTGGTTTAAAAGAAAACCACTTGACAACACAACCTCATCAAACTTTTGATGCCACTGCTTAAGTGCTTGTTTCAGCCCATACATTGACTTGACCAACTTACACACCTTATGCTTATTGCCCGGCATAGCAAATCCTCCCGGTTGCTTCATATACACTTCTTCATCCAAATCACCATTTAAAAATGTTATTTTGACATCCATTTGATGGATCACTAGATTGTGTATAGCAGCTAAAGCTAACAACATTCTAATAGTAGTGATACGAGAAACTGGTGCATAGGTATCGAAGTAATCGATCACTTCCTTTTGTCTAAAGCCTTGGATTACCAATCGAGCTTTAAACTTGTTAATTGTTCCATCGACTTTCATCTTCCTTTTGAACATCCATTTGTAACCTAAAGGTTTGCAACCATAGGGTAAATCAGATAGAACCCATGTATTATTTTCTATAATAGAACCAATCTCATCGTCAATTGCTTCTTTCCAAAAAGCAGAATCTCAAGATTGCATAGCTTCATTATAGGTTCTAGGATCCTCCTCAATACTATAACAGTAAGAGTATTATTATCCAACTTGATCTCTTAATCCCTCAACTAAGTATAGCTGAAAGTCAGAACCATAGGATTTAGCTTTCCGAACTCTTTTACCTTTACGAGGTTCAGGAATCTCACTTGGTACATCATCAGAATGATCATCCCTTTGAGATTCATCCGAATTTGGTATAATATCATTTGGTCTAGGTATTGAAGAGAAACGATTCTCATCAAATATTGCATCTCTTGATTCTATAATTGAGTTAATAGAAACCGAGTCATTAGGTTCAATAACATAAAACCTATATGCCTTGGAATGCTCAGCATATCCAACAAAGATGCAATCAATACCCTTTTCACCCAAAGTTTTCCTTTTCGGGTCAAGAGGCCTAACAACGGCCCTACAACCCCAAACGCGCAAAAATGTCAAGTTGGATCATTTCTTATACCAAATAGTCATAGGGAGTAGTCTTGTTCCTTTTATTAGGAACCATATTCAATAAATAGCAAGCCGTTAACATGGTAGTTGGTAATGTTTCTGAAAAAAATATGACCAAGACTTTCACATACATATCGTTCTTATCATGGGGTGAGTTGTGAGAGTGAACCATGGGGATATAAACCCATCGACCCACGGCCAAACTCACGGAGTGCACTGTCATATACAACCGTGTTTGTGTTTGATAACCCAAATTTTTCCAAAGCTTGAAAAGTATATAACAATGCGGTAAAAAGAGCATTAGACTACGACTACAAATGTTTTTATGTGTTAGCGAGACTCGTTTAGTACTAAGAAAGTTTGTTTGCATTGGGCTTAACCCATTTAGTATCTATCAACTATTATTTAATGTTGAAAAAAATAATTTAAGTCCTCTACATCAAAGGATGTAGGGGTTATTATACTGAAGGATTTGTTTTTGTTATTAAAAAAAAAAAAAAGGGGGCATAGCTTGTTTAGTATTTGTTATGTATTTATTAAGTGACTTGAAATATTATTAATTTTAAAAAAATAATATAACTTTTACATTATGTAGTTAAGAACATTGTTTTATTATTGGGCCACTTCTCTGAAACAACTTGTTTCAACAAGTAGTCCCCATGGGTCAAAGGATGGAAAATTTACTTATTAATATATTGTGATGTGTACTTTCTATGTAAATTGAGATTGCTATTATATTGTTAGTTTGTTTTTAGTACTTATTCCGAGTGTTTGATGTTGTTTATTGAAAAATAACAAGCATAGTTGCCTGGGCGGAATGCGGGGCTGTTTTTGACGTTTTTGTATTTTTCATTTGTTGGAAAAGTATTTTGCTATTTTTATGCAACCGAAGAAACGACTAAAATGGGATAAATGAAAAATGTTGGTGTTTATTCAAACGACCTGTAAATATCCGAAATAAGTTATATGAATTATTGTTGCTCTTAATATACATTTGCTATTTTTTTTTTTTTTAGTCGAAGACAAGATAAATCAAGGTCAGCTGTTCCTCTACTTAAGTTATGGCTGCCATCTTTGTTATCAGCAGTTTATCAGAATGCGTTTCGACCTCTTAATGCAGAATTCAAATAATGCAGCAGACTTTCCGCTAGCTCTTTTCAATAAACTTGCCCTCTACCGCATTGAAGGATAACCTTTGTTTAAAAGGAAATAGATTTAAGGGGGGTCAACAAGGATTATTGGTTATTGACATATATCCCTTAATTAAAGCAAAGATAATTCCTTAATTCAAGCAAATATATTCTTTAATTCAAGAAAAGATATTCGGTCAACGAGTAATAACCACACAATAATTGTTTTTCCTCTTTAAGCCCATTGTAGTTTTGTATAAATAGCGGTTGTTCTCTGCATTGTAAATCAATCAATCAATTTAGTATAAAAAATTACTATTCTCAAATTCTATCAATTTTTATCATGGTATGAGGAGCAGTGTCTACTCATCGTATCTACATTATCCCTATTAAATCCTCGATTCAAGATACCATGTCCGGGAAGAGAAGCTACCAAGTCTGGAGACAAAACTTACAGAATTTCCAACATTCATGTCAAGGACAATGACATTAAACAAAACAAAAACTCACCTAAAACACTGTGGTAATTGCGGTTGTTGAGCTTTACCACATTTTAGTGTTATCGTGCTAATTGGCTTCCCGAGATTGTGGAATGATGGCCACAAGAAGGGCAACAAGAATTGAGGACTAGAATAGAGGCAATGCCCCCTGTTGCCAACACCGTACTGATCAAAAAATTCAATGGACTTTGGGGGCTGATGGCGGCAAAGACAGTAATGAAGAAGATTGATCTTCTCAATAAGACACAATCAAAATTATAAATCAAAAACAGTCATGGATATTTGATTGTGGAGCCACAGATACTATGACTTATGATTTATCAGATTTTGCTACATCAACTAAACCAACAAAATCATATATACATACGGCAAATGGAGAAAAAATGAATGTAAGAAATGGGGGAACTATTGAAATTTCACCGACACTTAAGCATCTCTTAATTGTCTCTATGTTTTACAGCTCACTATAACATAAAAATCTCATCGATAAGTCTTGTAAAAAAAGAGTTGAATTGCTCAGTTATCATTGCAACCCTCACTTTTGTATATTACAGATATCTGGACGGGACGCGATCATTGGGCATGGTACTGATAGACAAGGGTTATTGTATTACGTCGAATTGAATTAACTACAAGTGGGAACTGTGATGCGAGATTCATGGAACAAGTAAAAGAGGATGCAGGGTTTATGGCACAGAATACTGGGAATCCTTCCTGATAGTTATTTGCCTTACTATGTTTCCTAAACTTTTTCCTTTGAACAATCCAATATCTTGTGAAACTTGCATTATTAGATGAATGCAAGACAAACTTTAAACTTGTAATTACTAGAGTTTAAAGTACCTTTTTCATTAATTCATTCGGATGTGTGGGGTCCTGCCCCTGTTATTGGGGGACAAAGTTTTCGGTATTATGTAATATTTGTTGATGATTGCACCCGGATGACTTGGATTTATTTTTTGTAAAATTAAAGCTGAAAGTATATGATTGTTCAATAGCATTTTATGCCATGATTCAAACACATTTCCAAAAATCTATCCAAGTTGTTAGGTCAGATAATGGTGGAGAATATATGAATTCACAAATGAACCTATTTTTTTAATCTAAAGGGATAGTTTAATCAACACATGTCACTCAATACCCCGGGAACAAAAGCGTCGGCTGAACGGAAAAAAATAGACTTTTGTTAGAAATGACTTAGAACTCTTTATTTAATTGAATCCATTGCTCCAATTATTTTAGCCAGAAGCTTAGCCCTACCACCTACTTGATTCAACCGACTTCCATCAAAAAATCCTCTCTAAAAATGAAAACCCCATTAGAAAAACAATCTCTGAAGTACCAATACACTTCCGCAGTTCTTTCCCTTGAAACTTAAAGTTGTTGGAATGTTCGGTATGTGCTCTATGTTTTTAAATTCTTATCGTGATAAAAACTTGATCCATGTGCCTTGAAGTAATGTGTGTGTTTTTGTGGGATATGGAGTCAATCAAAAGGGATATAGGTGTTATAATCCAAAAACTCGTCACATGATCACCATAATGAATTGTGATTTTCTTAAAACCAAGTATTTCTACTCCTCCCAACACAGTGGTCAGGGGGAGAGAGAATGTATCTACACACTTAGTTGGTTGAGTTATGGTACACATGAAGGAGGAAGGAACCATAGTACATAGAATGAGTCTCCTTTCTCCATACAACCTGAAGACCCAAACGTTAGTGACACCCAAGAAGCTCCTAACCTGATACCCGAGGTAAGTAATACTTACTCTTCTCCTATGTCCGAACCTATTGAAACTACTAATAACACATCAGGACAAGGTGGGAGGGTTTACAAGAACAAAAGTTAAGGAGCCGGAAACAATTATTTTGCTAAAGAACAAAAAGTACCTCAATGTTTCGGACAAGAAGAAGGGTTAGAGATCGGGAGACGATATGCACAATTGAATCTTCCACAGATTCATATAAAAAAATTAGGGCCTGTCTTTTCAGAATTAATAATCAGACACTTAAAGTTATATGTCTTTTCATTCAAATCAAATTGGCTTAAAGGCTTGATCATTTTTGGGTTCGTCGTGATCCCTGAACAAATATTCAACCAAATAAGATATAACTTCAAGACACGCACCTAATCTAACAAAAACCACAAAAATCAAAACCCCCAAATTTTTACATATGTTATTTATGCGACATTAAAAAAACCTAGGACCCTATCACATGATTAAAAAATAGGAGTAAATAACCTTAATTTATTTGGCTTATATGAAGCTTGATTAGTACCTAAACCCATATCGCTAGATCGTTCGAAGCCGACAAAGGTAGCTGGGATAAAAACTGCATGATTGTATACCATCTCCCAATTGTATCTTAATTATCTTTATGACAGATTTAAAACTAAGGCTAAGATGGCACCAGTTAAATACTCAAACCATTAATGAGAAAGGGAATGGCTTGTCTTTAAAACTGCTGTTTGTTGACTTCTTTGTCAAACTATACCTTCGAATAATGGGGTTACTTGGTCTTGGTAACCATTATCCCAGGAGTTTTATTTCATGCCAAGTGTTGATGATTTCCATAAGTGTTGTTAGTATTTTTTTAATGGACAGTACTATAGTTTGAGGACAATAGTGAAATAGTACATCAAACACACCGAATGTAATTTTTATGAGGGAATCCATCCACTCCCTCTCACCCCACCCCGAACTAAATAAAATGACGTGTATCAAATTAATAACATGTTACCTCTGAAGAAAATGAATTTGATTGATAACAGGGAAAGAACCATTATATCAGGACCATCATCACATGATCAGAAGCAGATGAGATGATCTCTGATTCGATTCAAATAGTTTATATATAATTAAATATATATATCCTAAATATCTCAAACTAATTATAGTATAGTAAGTAACCCGTTTAATAAGAAAATTGCTTGAGGACAAACAAAATTTATATCTCCTGGATGTCGTATCCTGACAAGAAGTGTTCACGAAAGTATTTTGTTTGATGCTTGAATAACAAGAATTTTTTTTATTACAAATCCTAAAAACGCAAAAGAAAGCAAGTAAAAAACATAAGATCAAATAAGGCAACTACAATTAAACTAAAATCGTAAATGGGAAAGTAAAAACGCTACTAATAAGCAAGTATGACAAATTTAAGCCCTACGAACGCAAATTTAATTTCTAAACCTTGTAACTGATAAAAGAAAATTTTTAGAAAAAGATTTTTAATTTTTTGATTTTTATTTAATTTTTTATGATTTTTTAAAGTTTTTAAACTAGTAGAATAAAAGAAAAATACTAAAGTATGAATTAAAAATCTAAGAAAAAGCCAAAAATAGCTAAACATGAAAAGGATTGTGCCGGGAAAAAAACATGCTATTTATAGAAAAAGCCTAAAAGAATAAGCCAGGAAAATTTGAATAAGCACTCGAAGTGCTTATTATCAAACATGGCTAAAAAGGTGTTAAATGTATTTTGTGTGCACCCTTGGACTTAAAAGTCCCAAGGACGCAGTGGTTGTGGTGTGTGTGTATAAAAGGGTTAAGGTTGGTTGAGGTTAATGGTTCGAGCCCTGCTCACCCTTGACTTCCCAATTTCCACTTTTTTTATTTTGAAAAAACTTTTTAAACAAACTAATAAAACAGCTTATAATAAGCAATTTTTACTAAAGGAACTTTTTATGAATCTTGAGCAATAAGCCAGAAATTAAGCTTAAGAGTGACAAGTTATACCTAAAAGGATTTTTAACTTTACACTTAAATATAAGAAGCTTAAAACTTGAATAAGCTCAAACCACAACCAAATAAGCTACAATTACTTTAAAACAAGCTTAATAAGTTGAGAAAAACAATTAAGCACTTTGATCAAAAACAGTTTTCCAAACAGCCAACAAGGACTTTTTGAGCTTATTTTCCATACAAATATAGAAAAATCACATATGGCCTAATGACTTATACCACTTGAAAGTTTGTCCTTCAAACTATCTAAAAACAGCAATTGAAAAACATTTTGAAATCCATTTAAGCTAAGAAAATGCTAATTGAAAAAGCTGCTTCAGGCAGGATACTATATTTGTTTTTTGGTTTTTTCAAATTTATGAAAAGACAAAGGGAGAATTGCAGCTCTAAAAACAGATATGCAAATAAGATTTTTAACCTAAAATAAGCCCTAACTCAACTAGAATGACCTATGAACTAAGTGTGCTCTAAATTCCAAAACTAATCTAACTTAGCTAGTTTTAATTTTTTGGATTAAAAAATGGGCTTTTACTTTTAGACAACTTTACTATATGTTGCACTTGAAAATATTAAAGACACAAAAACATAATATCCAAAATACTGACAGACTTAAAGGACTTGTTGCTTTACACAATTAAACACTAAACAGGAAAATAACATAGCAATGGCAACTTGAAAACAATTCTCGCACAATTTGCTATGAATCTGAGCTAAACTCTGATTCAAGCAATCAAAACACAAACTTGAATAAGCCTGATTTAAGATAAACAAAATTTCTAAAACATTGTCTTATATACATTCACATTGACTATTTAAAATTATGGTTTAACGCTAACGGTTAAAACTAACCTTGCTAATGTAGGCGGTTGTCGCATTTTCCCCACTAAAAGAAATTTCGCCCTGAAATTTAGCTAGTTTTATCAACACGTTCAGCAAACAAATTCGGAAATTTAGACTTCATAAAGTACTCCCATTCCTATGTATACTCATAACCACATTTAGAATTCCAACGAACCCTGACAACCGAAATCCTACTACGCTTCAACTTTTTAACTTCACGATCCATGATCTCGACAGGTTCTTCAACAAAATAGAGAGTTTTGTCGGCCCTAATCTTTTCCAATTGCACATGCAGCTGCATCCCGCCCCCCCAACATTCTTCAAGTTTCGATACATGTAATGTATCGTGTATACCATTCAACTCCTGAGGAAATCTTAACCGATAAGCAAATGAACCTATTCTTTCAAGAATCTTAAACGGTCCTACGTATCTCGGAGCTAATTTACCTTTCTTCTCAAACCGTACCACACACTTCCAAGACGACACTTTTAACAACACTTGATCACCCCCTCACTCAAATTCGACGGCCTTCCTTCCTAGTATCAACATAGATCTTTTGACGTTCTCTTGCTGCTTTGAGTTTCTATCATTATTATCACCCACTTTATCGGTAGTTTCCTGGCACCATTTACGGAACATCAATCGATTCTCTATGACTTTAGCCCGGACAGGTGACATACACTTACTTCCATTACAAAAGGTTTGAATAGTGCCAACATCGAATACTTGAAAGATAAATATTATATGGAAAACTCTGCTAAAGGTAGATGAGTATCCCAGCTGCCACCAAAATCGATCACGCACGCCCTTAACATGTCCTCCACATTTTTGAATTATTACGACTCATTTGTCCATCTGTTTGTGGATAATAAGCCATACTTATATCCATGGTTCCTAAGGCTTTCTGTAACGATTGCCAGAACTGCGATGTAAATCGTCCATCTCGATCAAAAATGATCGACACAGGTACTCCATGTCTTGCCACAATCTCATCTATGTAGAGTCTTGACAATTTCTCCATACTATAATCTTTACGTGTCGCCAGAAAATGAGCCAACTTCGTCAATCTATCAACTATTACCCGTATCGTATCGTACCCACTCTTCGACCTCGGCAACTTAGTGATTTTGTCCCATTTCCACTCGGGTATCTCTGGCTGCTGTAGCAAACCAGATGGTCTCTTATGTTCAGCCTTTACTTTTGAGCAAGTCAGACACTTGCTAACATATGTAGCTATATCCTTCTTCATACCTGGCCAACAATACATGTCCCTTAAATCATAATAATCTTACCAGCTCCCAGATTAATAAAGTATATCGTAGCATAATCCTGATCCATCATCATAGTCCTTACATTACCATTTAAAGGAACCCATATTCTAAATCCATAAAGTATAACCCTCTATCTCCCTTCTTTTCCATTTGCTGATCATGCTTCCCCCCGTGAATATCTGATGGCTCGTTCTGCTTCCTTGGATCCTCATTCTGAGCAGCCAACAACTTTTCTTTAATGCTATACTAATGGTAATCTAGAGATTGTTTACTTCACCAAACGCACTTCAGTTTCAAACCTATCCTTCCTACTCAACGCGTCACCCACTATATTCACTTTACCTGGATGGTAGCAAATCTCACAATCGTAATCACTAAACAATTCAATCCATCTTCTTTGGCGCATATTTAACTCCTTCTGGTCGAATATATGCTTAAGACTCTTATGGTCGATATAGATAACACTTTTTGTTCCGTATAAGTAATGTTTCAAAATCATAAGAGCGAAGACCACTGCACCCAACTCCAAATCGTGCGTTGGTATGTTATTTTTGAACAACTCCCCCAACATTCTTCCCCTCTTGTCCAATTACTGTGTAGGGGGGGGGGGGGTGGGGGGGATTACTAAACACTAATCCACTTGTATGGCTCGACTACCGTAGGG
Source organism: Tanacetum coccineum (assembly GCA_026074375.1). NCBI lineage: Eukaryota > Viridiplantae > Streptophyta > Magnoliopsida > Asterales > Asteraceae > Tanacetum > Tanacetum coccineum. Next base: position 34,573 of record BQNB010034366.1, read on the forward strand.
GGGGGCCACCTGGGGGGGTTGTTGGGATGGAACATTTCCAGTCTGGGTGACCCAACACCAAACCTGGAATGGACCTGGTATGAAGATCGGGGAAAATCTTGGACCACCCTGGGCAACTGTGGGGGTGTGGAGGGGGCCACCCACCCATCAAATTGTTTGGGGATACCACCCCTGGGCGGGGGGGGCCCACATGGGGCACTCCCCCATGACACTTGTGGAGCACCCCATGGGGAAATTTCAATTGTCTCGATGCATATTGCAATCACTTTACCTCTTTGCATGAGCACACATCCTAATCCTTAATTTGACGCATCACAGTAAACTACAAAATCTTCTGCTCCGTCAGGGGGCGGTTTCGATAATATTGGTGTTGCATTGACATTAATTTGTCCTTCAAAGTCTGAAAGGCTTCCTTTTGTTCCACTCCCCACTCATACTTTTGATTCATCTGAGTCAGTGAAGTAACAAGCTTAACCGCTTCACCGCTTCGATATTGCTTGGGTCCACAGGAATACCATTGCTATTAACCACATGCAGAGAAAATGTACTTTATGTAATCAAAACTCACACTTAGAAAACTTGGCAAACATTCTCTCCTTCTTTAGCAGCTCCAAAACCAATTTCAAATGAATCTCATGCTCCTCCTTGGATTTCAAATATATCAGGATGTCATCGGTGAACACAATGACAAATTTATCTAGATAAGGCTTGCACACCCGGTTCATTAAATCCATGAAAAAAGCTGGACCATTTGTCAACCCGAAAAGGCATTAACTGTAACTCAAAGTGTACATACAAGCTTTATATTTATGTTGTTTTTTGGAATGTCTTTTCGTGCATCTCAGTAAATTTTATCACAGATGAAAGATCTATCTTAGATAATTAACATAATCACTGCAGTTGATCAACAATGTCATCGGATTCTGGGGAGACTTGAGGATAACAATTATTGTGGTTTATTGTTCAATTCTCAGGTAGTCTATGCTGCATACGTAAAATGACCAATCCTTCTTCTTTAAACCAAATAAAACAGGTGCTCTCACAAGTATGACTTAGTCGAATAAATACCTTTATCCTGCAATATCTTGTAGTTGCGTGAAAACTCTTGCATGTCTGGAAAGACTAATAGGTAATGGAGACTTAGCAAAACGGCGTCGCTCTTGGAAACTAAGGTTTTGCGAAAAAATTATACGTATCCGTTGAGGTGATTTAGTCAATTTAGTTCTCTGGGAAACTTTCGGGAATACTCGTACTACTAAGGATATCTTTAGTTTTGCCTCCTTCAATTTTTGTAATATTTAGGTGGTTGAAATTTTTAGTGAACTTTCCCTGTAACCCGAAGTATCTCACCAGGTCTAGTTTGCACCCACGATAATCAATATCGACTTACTAATTTTTGTACCATCAAGCAAATTCTATCACATAACTTAGTTTCACATTAATTAGGACACGATTTAAGTGGAGATGAATAACTAAAGTGAACTCCAGAAATCTAATAGTACAGTGAGCAAAGTGATCGTTTAAGGAATTATTGTTACCACATCACAACTTTAGGATCTTGAAAGAGCGACGACTGCATTCAAATTCGACGGCCCTTCCTTCTGTTAAGGCCCTTTCTTATATCTTTTAGAGTCGTTGTCAATATCTTGTGTATTGATATATGGTTGTTACCGTCCACCCGAACACATTATTCCGTTGCGACCCAATTTGGGTGTGTTACACTTATATCTAAATTAAGAGTACCTTGTACTTATAGAAAGAGTTTGTATGCTTTCATGTGGGTTAGAGATATCTGCATTAGAACCATGTGGGGGTTCACTAATAACCTTGGTTGTGCTAGAGGCGAATAACTTTGGGAACCCACATAAGACCATCAGTCTTAAAAAATATACACTTGGGTTGCCACCTAAGACAAGATCTAGGCGACGTTTTCTCATGCACTATAGAAGACTTCTTGAGAGAAAAACTATGTCATGTGAAGATTTGCCGTACAGGTTTAAGGGATATGATCTTATGTTCTACGGGTTTTTGTTACTGTTTCTTGTCTTTGGTGATTGGTCTTAGGCACAGAGTTCTTCTACACTACTTTTAGGAATTTTTTTACGCACTCATCATGATTTGCATTTAAAGACACATTTTGACAAGTTGAGCAAAACAAAGTTTTTAGGCGCAGTCAGGAAAATAATAGGGATTCCTATAAGTGATATGCTTTTTACTTTTACTTTTAACGTTACATCACTACTCTTAGATGCAGACCAATTCCTAGATGTTTGATTATTGCTCCTAGGTTTTGGTGTACAAGCATTAGGAGTGTGGTGTGTTCTAGTAGAAGCATTTCCCTAGGTTTAAGATTCCTATTTATGTCTTGCGTCTTTTTCCTAGCTTCTTCTAGATAGTAATTATGAGCCATGTCAGAATGCTTTGTGGGACTGGGATTCTACGGGTTAATTAGTAAACACTCATTCTTCCAGCGTTGTAGTTGACTCGCCGTTGTATAGGATGGTGGAGAAAATAGGCTGGTGTCATTATGAGTATAATTTGTGTTTGTATCAAACAGTGCGCACTAGGCGCACCTAAGTGAGAGAGATGTGTAGAGAGTAATAGAGAGAGGTGTGGCATGTGTGCAACAAACTCGCGCGGCGATTCTTGAGTAGATAGAGAAGTGCCAACATCAGTGTAGAGACGCTTCGCTCGCTCTCTCTCTCGCGCTCGGATACTCTGTTTTGATATTTCTCATCTTAAAATAAAAGTTGGACATCCCAATGAGTGGAATGTCATGACTTTTTTCCGCGGAGTGATGTTGCTGCGTGTGTGTGATATATAAAGTGAAAGCACGCACTCTCTCTCGACACACGTTGTGGGAGAGAAATAGAGAATGAGTTGTGATGTGCTGGTTATTCCAGAATACTGTGTTACTCTTATATTTGTTCATAAACTTGCTTAAGATAATAAAATCTTTGTTGCTTAAGATGAGAGTAGATGTTATTTTTTGAATCAGGATTTGAATCTGAAAAAAGTTATGGGGATTGGTAACCAGTGTGGTGGTTTATACTATTTTAATGATCAAGGTATTAATACCAATATGTGTAATTCTACCTATACTAGTTGTTTGACTCAGCAAAGGACTAGCATCGAGCTTTAACACTATATAACTCTATATAAAATTAAAAAAAACCCACAATTTTCATCAAATAAAACATACCACTCCACACCCCTCTCTCTCACACCTGATCTAATATAAGTAGATAGAGATATATATAATTGTGATTTTGTGATATTATCTATAGAGAGATTGTGTTGAGAGATAGAGAGATGAGATACTCTAATTCTCTCTCTCTCTAACATTATCCAGGTGCATATATTCGAGAATGGCAGATAGAGTGTGTGTGTGTGTGTGTGTCCTTATTAGTGTTATCGCTTGTTGTTAGAGAGAGAGATAAAACGGTTGACCGTGTGTAGTATGTGTGTAGTACGGTGGTAGTGTGTGTGTGTGTGTGTGCTACGCAATAAATAGTAGTGTGATACTCCCGGTCGGGGTGCTAGATATGTGTGTGTGTGTATTGTGTCATGTAAGAGAGATTCACGCTCTATTGAGTGGGTGGGTTGTTCAATAGATATTTATGTTCTAATATCATTTTACCAAATACATTATCAATTTAACGTACCATTTATAACTTTATTTCAAAACAAACAAGATACGTAACACGTTTATTCCAAAAACCCTAATTTCATGATGTTTTAGTGTATAAATGTCTAATGCCCAATGTTAAAGTTAAAACATGCATAGATTTCAAACCAGGTCATTTTCCCTCCTTAATCATTTTATTTTCTTTCCACCACGTTAACACAAGTTACATACACTTAAAAGCTTAACATATAAACCTAAACCTAAACTATAATTCCATTCTAAACCCTTATACCTTATAACACAATAAAAACCTCTAAACCTAAAACTAACCCTAATTCGAAAATTCCTAAACTAAACTCCTAACTAGCAACCTACAAGAAAACATGACTCTCCACCCTACATTCACCACAATGTCATCCTAGCAAGCAACCTACACCTTTGCTCGTTATACTTGCTCACAAAGAAAACACATCTTGTCACCACCATTAATAACCGAACCCCCTTACACTTTCATTCAATCTCTCCAGATAGCCTAGCTATTTTAGTCATCCTATGGACAAGCCTTGGCTCACCACACCAAGTAATCTGGGTTGCCTGAATAGTAATACTTGGTGCTATACCTTCGATAGCATTATTATATAAGCAAAAAACACACTCACCTTTCAAATACTTCACAAAAAACTTATCACTCACCTTAAATCATTTACTAGGGAGAAGAAAGGAAGCCAAGGAAGAAAGTTTAAGCTATTTAGGACAGCCAATGATTAAATAAAAAGAGAAATGCTTGAATAATCTTAAAAGTGAATTAGACCAATTCTTTACCTTATTCGACCCATTTCAAGCTCATAAGATAGGATCATAACTTTGTTCAATAAGCTCATGTTTTGTTTTATATCTTTAATAAGCTTTCTTATGGATAATGTTTAAGTTTTGTTTAAGCCTCTATATCATTAAACCCACAAGCATGGTTTTTCCTAATTACAAGACGCACCATATAAAACCCTAAAAGGCTCTTTTCGTGTATCTAATAAGCTAAAAGCCATAAGCTGATGTATTATAGCCATAAACCCATCAGGTTAATCTTTTTAAACCAAACAAACCCATTTTTGATTTTAAAGCTCACAAGCTCTTTTCATAAGCTTTAAGCTCGTAAAAGTTACTTATGTTAGCTTTTATTAATAAGCTATAAAACCTTCAAAATTGATTCTACATCAAAAAATCAATATTCTGGTTTTTGGACTGGTTTACGCAAAACATTTCATGCAAAGAGGTATATATTGTAAATTCTTGAAACTTATAAATAGAAGGGATGAAATTGTAATTATTCTAAAGTTGAACTTTATGGGTTTGTTTTGTCATACTTAAAAGTTAAAGGTTTAAAGATTTTAAAAGTTATTATTAAAAGAATTAACTTTGTAAATTTATATAAACCAAGGGTTATAGTGTCATTTTTGCGTTTCTTAAAGGGATAAAATATAATATTTTACATATAAATTATAAAAATATAAAAATATAAAAATATATATTCTTATAGGTCTTTATTAACTTTTTTTTCGTTATCATTCAGCGATCGAAATGCTATATAAAATTCAATTATGTTATAAATATACATTATTTATATCCATTAGCTTTGGAAAAATCCTAATAATGATAAAATTCTTATCATTTTAATCTATAATGTATCAGTTACCTAGGTAGCTTTTCCATGTGAGGGGTTTCCATTTGGGTTAGTAGTTTTGACGAGTTAGATGGATTCTACGATTTAAAGGGTTCCTAACTCCTCAAACGTTTACTAAATGACATCTAGGTTTATGACTATCCCGATCAGTGATAAAATACTTTCACAAGTATCAAAACCTAAATCCCTGTTTAAACTTTATAAAATAAATTTTGTTAATATCTATCAATTCAAACTAAGACTTGAACTTGCTACCTTCAAGGTTGCGTTGACCCAAAGCCGTTTAATATCATCTGAGTCACTTTTGACATCAATAAATTTCCCTAAATTAAGGTGAGTTCCTAGTCACAACCTTTACCATGTTTCTAAAATTCCGTGGGGAGATACATTCTTATAAAACTTGAATACAAGTATTTTTCCAACTGTATGCTATCCTGATATATTATTGCATAAGTTTGCTTTCACTGCCAATATTTCTTAATCATGAACCATTAGTCACTTGCGAGTGAACGTGAATATTGTGGATAGATCTATTGGGGGTGACGACTCCCGTTGGTGTACCCGTACATGGGGTAACCAAACGCACTATATTTGAGTACAAAGGATAACTTTGGAAAGTTACCTTTCCTTAAGGACAGTTGTTCCTTCAAGTCGTTAAATTGACTTTGGATGTTAATGTTTGGTTGCATGAGCTTAGGGCAATAATACTATTTTCCATGATAATTGTATTCGTTGCAATTATTACCACTTATGATGACTTGTATTCAAATATTTCATTACAAACACTGTGAATTTCACTCAACTTTTGTGTTGACCTTTTAGCTTGTTTATCTCAGGTAATTGAGCAATCTATGGCACGGAGTGGCATTGGACTTGAGGACGTCCAAACTTGTTATCATTCAAACTTTATGTTTTCATATGTATTTTGGGACCTCCTGTTTGTAAAACTCTGATATAATAATGAATGATAACTAAATTTTCCAAAACGTCTCTTTTGAGTCGTTTTCTATGATTATGACTCTTGATTTATGAAGTAATACCTCAAATTAGCTTCCCCTGCTATATGTCAAATATGGGGGTGTTACAGATTGGTATCAAGAGCCTCGGTTATAGAGAACAAGGTTAAAACCTGAACTATAACTACTTTTTCTATCCAAGAAAGTCCTCCGTGCCACTGCATTCCTGAATAGTATACTATTATATAAATAACTTATGTTATTTTCCACTGGGTTGTTTCAGAAATATGTCTTCCAACACTTCCGACTATATCTACCCTATTATCGTCCCATCTGATGTCGATGTTGAGGATGCCTTTTCCTCTACAACTACTCCTAACTATACTCCGGCTTCACCGGACTATTCCCCAGCTTCACCGGGAAACACCTCTCCTAATCCTTCGGATGATTTATCTAAGTATCTTTTGGCCTCGTTAGCCATCTCACCTTTTCACGATGATCCATATATGAAAGTTATGCAAGCATATAATAATGCTACTAGTGATGAATCACCTATTCCACTACAATAAAGCACAATTTCTTTTCCTCCATCAACTGTTTTGCCTCCATCTTCAATGTTTGATCCCCAAGATTTCTTTCTTCCTGAAAAGACTTTACCACCTAAGAAGCGAGCCCGTTCCCGATCATCCTCCTCTACTTCTGCTCTACCTCAAGTGTTTGAGATTGGAGAAAGTTCTCATAAGACGCCTCTGGAGCGCCATGAGGAACAAATCGAGACTATTCTAAATCACTTAGATGAGCTCCCTCTTGAGCGCATTGAGCACATAGAAGATATTATAGAAGGTCTTGGTAACGGTCGAGTAGTTATACAACAAGATTTTGATCAACTCGAAACCGAACTTCATGAAGCCCTTGCTCAGATTGCTGGATTTCAGAGAAAGCAAGTAGGGCATGAGATGAATTGTTCTTAGTGCCTCGTGTTAGATTTCAACTTTAAGATACTCCATCGGGATATCTAGATTTGCCACCGATCAGATATGAAGAGTCTTCTGGACAAGATCCAAGAGCTCAAGAATCACAAGGGAGGACCATCAGACTACTAGACTAGATCTTTATCATTTACAGCTTTTGTTAGAATCCAACCACTGGATGTGTGGCATAAATAAAGACACTTGTCAAATTTTGACTATGTAAAATATGTAAGACAAGTTGTTTATGACTTAATACAGTGGTGATTCCATTAAAACATCGCTAGTTTATGATCTTCTATTTATGTATGTCCTGGTTTTCCCCATCTATAATTCGGTAATACGACGATTCATATCTTTATCCCCAGTGATTCCCAATGGTTCGCATTACCATCAGGCTACTCAAACCTTTAATACCTAAGTATCATGATACGATCAATAATCAAGACCGTTGATCATAAAAAATATTTGTGGGAATCTAAGACTTCCCAAATAAGAATGACTAGGGTCAAATAAATTCAATATCACTAAGTATGAAATTTTTGATTTTTTAAACGATGACTTGTGATATGACTATCATTATATGAATTCTTATTCTATGTTGTCTTGTAAATGTTGATAGAATGGCTCCCAAGAGGACACCAACATCCTGCACACCACCATAGTCTTAAGGCAGCCAATCAGGAAACTAGTTACTACTTAAAGTGGTTTGGCCGTACTCTTGGAAAGCACAAGCTGTACCAATGGCAATTACTGACAATACCAACAGGAACACCACAAGAAAGAATAAGCTCATGTAGCAAGAAAATATAGCTACAAAGAGTTTATGAGCTGCCAACCTTTTAATTTCAAAGGTACAGAAGGCGCTGTTGGCCTCATCCGCAAGTTTGAGCGAACTGAATCAGTGTTTTCCTGTAGCAACTGTACCAAAGACTACAAGGTGAATTTTGCTACTGGTAATAAACTGAAGAAGCCTGTCTGGTTGAATTCATCCGCCCAGCCTATTGGAATAGAAGAAAGCATACAAGATTACCTGGGTTAATTCAAGAACATTTGGATAAAGAAGTACAAGTCCCGAACTGAGATCCAAAAGATGGAAGACGAATTTTACCATAGACTGTGAACGGGAATGATCTCAAGACATAAGAGAGGAATTCCCAGAATTGGAAACCTATGTCCCTACAATGGAGCCAGATTCTAAAGAAAATGGATGTGAAAGTTTTCGTCGAGGAATTGCCTCAAAAGTATTGAAGGAAATGTTTCCCCACCGCCTCTAAACCTCAACCCTAAAGAAGCCATTAACATAGCCAGAGGCTAATGGATCAAGGTAACAAAGCACACTTCTCAAGTATGCAAGTTTCAAGTGATCACAAACGAAAGTTTGACGATAGAAGAGCTTTCAACAACAACAACTACCACAACAATAATAACAACAACTACCATAACACTAACACCAACCGCTACAATAATCACCAACCACAACAGAACAAAAGGCAAAACTATCAGAGCCTATGTTTCACTCCAGTAAGTAACATAGGTATGCGGAAACCTCCCATTATGTAGAAGATGTGTCTACATCACACAGGACCTTGCACTGTTAAGTGTAATACTTGTAACAAGGTGGGCCATTTGTCCAAGAATTACAAAAAAAGGGGCCAACAATTAGAAGTAATATGCTACCAGTGAGAGTTACTTGTTATGCCTGTGAAGAGAAAGGACATTATGCAAATCAGTGCCGAAAGACCACCAACAACAATGCCTAGGGGAGAGCTTACATGCTAAGGGATAAGAATACTCATCAAGACCCGAACG